>JBBMOE010000029.1:2603452-2786877 GCA_037975065.1 Chaetodon trifasciatus
GGGGGGGGGGGGGCATAAGGGTGGGTGTGGGTGGCTGAGGCTATACAGTCACAGTCAGTGGGAGAGCCCTGGGGAGGCTGCAGCTACAGGAGGGTGACATTCAGCTCCACGTCTGCATTAAAAGCACACTTCACTCAACACAGAAAACCTGCAGCACTCACCAAGGGCCTCAGAAGAGGCTTTTCAAGATTTCTGTGACAGAAATATATTAAAATATAAAAACAAACAGAAGGCCTTTTATCAGACTGTGCCTCAATCAGTAAATGTTACGCCTTATACATTATCAGATCATGATCAGGTCTTAATTAAAGTCTTCTATTAATGCGAGCATAAAAGAATTTTAAGTGACACCAAGCTTTATACAGTGCACGAGCCGTAAGATAACAATATTGTGATGCTGCAGTAAACTGCCATGCATCAATGTTCAAGTCATATGTGATGCAACGACAGAGAAAAATAAAGCAACGGCAACAATGAAAACTATTTTTCATTAAAGATCGGTCTCTGCAGTCATTATTTTTCATTTCATTACAGACACAAATTAAAGATGAGAGTAAACATCAGCGCCTTTCAGCTACTTCTGGACAGGTGAAGAACAAGCTAATAGAAAATGCTGCTTATCAGCCGTGCTGCTGTTTGGGCTCCAGCCAGAGCTCCAGACTGTCTACCTGCTGAAAATTTAAGAAGCACCAGCACAACATGTACGAATGCACTCCTGGTGTTTCACATGACACACAGTGATGACTGGGGGGCATATTTGCAAGTTGCGCTGATGCTCCTAGTTCTAAAACTTTGTCGCACTGTCTCCAAAGGAAGAGAGAGATCCAGTGATCGTGCGAGCCAGACCAGCTCCACACATGGTTTGGCTGATGTGACTGCATTTCTGTTGCAATGCATTGTGCATGCATTTAAACCTGCAGTAACAACTGTTTTTCCTCATCCAGAGAAGTTATCCACACACAGATCACATGCTACTTCAAGGTATGAATGAGCCTTTATATTGCAAAAAAACCTGCCAGCCACATGTAGAAATTTTGCATTTGGTTGACACTGGCTGGTTAGTTGAATCTACAAGACGTACACATTTTTGCTTTTACTGGAGGACTTCTGATGATGGTGCATTTCCACACCCATGCACACAAACACAACGCAATCCTTTCCTAGCCAGTAGCTCTGAGCATATAGTGACACCTTAGCAAGTTATATTTAGTTTGCTCAAAGTCTTGTTGCTAGGAGATGTGCAAATTATAGGTAGCCTCCATTGGCTCTAAAACTGTAAATAAATTCTTTCACATTAAAAGTGAACAAAAGAGAGCGGTTAGTCTGCAATGAGCTGATGAACTCCTACACACACACAGGCCTCAGTCACACACACCCACAGCCTGAACATTTGCTACAGAGTTTCTCCACTCTGTTATCTTGGTTTGTGCATCAGCGCGGAGGAAATCAACCGATTTGAAAAACCAAGATGTACACAGAAAAACAAACAGTGGAACACTCCAATGAAGTAAAACTGCCAATGTACTCAAAAAGATATGTAATTGTATATAATAATACATGTTATTCTATAAAAACAACTTAATTACAATTATGGTAAATGAGCACTGATGAGATGAGCTTCAGACAACCCATCCATTACGTAACCGTCAATACAATTAAAGCAGCTTCGAATGGAGAGCTGGAGGTTTCTGGCTGGTTGTGGCTCTTTCACAACTCTCAGCAAACATCTTTGAATCCTCTCAGTGAGCACTGGAAAGGTCATGACAAAGCACTGCTTTTTAAAAGCATCTGCTGTGTGTTTACTGTTGTGCAGAGCCGAGTGCTCCTCCACGGTGCTTCTGTGAAGTAGGCCTGTCGAGGAATGGAGTGTCCCCAGAGGCTGAATACATCCAGGTCACATCCCTCAGGCTCTAACTGCCAATGCTCTGACCAAACTGTAAATGATTATCTTACATAAATCAACATAGAGGCTGGTATTTATGGTGTACAAAGTGTCAAACAGGATAGACTTATCTGGTTTGAGTTTCTGTTTTTAAACCAGTCAGTAATAGAAAGTCAACTTGAAAGCACACTTTGCTTGTTTTCTTTCCCCCAAAAAAGACCAGTTTAGCTCACGTTTATTAAAACATGACATTAGCACCATGCTTGACAGTACTCAATAATATTGAAATCTGATCATGGCTTTCAAAAGTGGTGTTAGACACAGCAGCTGTGTAGCAGGCCTGCTATGCTGACAAGGTACTGACAGACTGACGCCCTTTAATGATTCAGCTAAAGCTAGTTCCAAACTCCAAAGGCAAAAGGTTTCAAACGGAGAGTTTCCGACCATTTTGCTCATAAGCTGTCCCTTATTTATGCTCAACAACCGCTGAGCTACCTCTCAACTACCTGTCGGATGTGAGCTGGTCACTTTGATTGTTTCCATACTAAGCGGCTCTGCTTTGTTGCTTTCAGCTCGTTAAGATACTGTTAATGATGCAAATCAAAATCACAGCTTTTGCTGGCCGAAATAATTAACATCCTGGCTGCACACAAAGACGAGAAGAAAGTCCGGCTTTCCTTCCCGGTCTGAGGAAAAGGAGGGAGAGCTGGAGAGGAGTATGGAAAATACAGAGGTAAGTGAGCTGAGAGCAGCAGTTTGGCCCCGTAGAAGAATTGTACTAATAAAACAGGCCACAAAGCACAGAATCGGTAACTGTCCTCAGGAGGGAGGATGAGGATATGGAGGGAGAAATATCACTGCAACAAAACACAGCTCCAACAAGTGCTGCTCGAGCAACAGGTACATCATAGGGTGAGTCTCCAGTCAGCTCATTTTTAATGCATTGATTAGTTGTGAGCTGCCAGCTTCATTAATAACTTCTAGGGAAAGAGAGGAATTGATTTGTTTATCAGTTCCCTGCCAGTGCTAATGTGCAGATACAGCATTTACAGCATGTTATGTAACATGTGTACCTGGGTATGGCTCTCACATTAGCAGGCACGCAGCTCTGTCCATGTGCCGCTGCTGCTGCTGCTGCTGGAGTCTGCAGAGGCAAAGCGCTGCGGCAGGCGTCGCCACAGCAACCAGGAGAGAGACAGAGAGAGAGACAGAGAGAGACGACGCCTCCCCTCCTGTATTGAGTATGAACGCCACAGATCAAACTACGACTCAGAGTTTAAACAAGCCTCTCCGCCTCTTGTCATATCGCCGTAACCCATGAAGATAAAGATGACAGCCGACACTCGGAGGTTTGCCAGTGTTTACAGCACTATGCCGCGCTTCACGCCGGGTGTCGATTCAGCTCATTAAGATTCACTCACAATATTGTGCAGCGTGAGGGGAAAGCGGACAGATCCCAGCCAACAAACATAGCCGTCATGTTCATCGCACCTCATGTAAGATGGCATTTCTGAGGTGTACATAGGAGCACGCTCATTAAACGTTACTCTGCTGCTGCAAAACTGATTACATCAGCAATATGCTATCGTTTAGTGCAGCCGTCCTCAGTGTGTGTGTGTGTGTGTGTGTGTGTGTGTGTGTGGTGAAGAAAAAGCAACAGCTCAAAGAGGAGACGAGAAATCAAGGTTTTTAGTGGTAGTAAGCATGTTTTTATAATATAAGTGTGTGTGTGTGTGTGTGTGTGTGCGCGTGTGTGTGTGTGTGTGTGTGTGTGTGTGCGCGCGCGCGCCATGGTCAATCACATTTGCTAGATATATAAAGAAATGAAGATATTAGGCGCACAAAGATGCAATTATTGTCCAAAAATCCAGAATCAGATATGTCAAAGACATGAAATAAAAGAAATAAATAATTAGAAATTGAATAAATAAAAAATTACTGAAATTAAAAAAAGAAGGATAATCCATTTGAGTGCAGAGGAGAAAAAATAAAAAAAAGAACATAAAGAAGGAAAAGAGAAGAGAAAGAAAGAAAAACAGACTAAGAAACACCTACATATTAAGAAGAAATTCTGACCAAAAAAGTGCGAAAAAAAAACAAAGGAAAAGGAGGGAGAAACTGATTAATCAATGCTACTGTATTCAAATAAAATGCACATTCTGTCAGTTGCTTTCACTTAATAATTATGCACCTATAGAGAGGCTTCAATAGATTTGAACATTGAGATCAGTGCATTCTTGCAGTTGCTAAGTTCAAAGACAAAAGGACTGAGGATGAATCTGCAGTAAACCAGGCATGACCAGCACAAACCCAGACAACAGACAAGGCTAAAAAGAAGTAAAAACTGATTTGAGAATCTATTTTAGTTATTTACCATGGTTTACAAGAGTCCAGAGATATCTGCTTCATCAATTTAAGATCTTTTTCAACACTATTCCAAGAGGAACTCTGACTAAAATTAAATTTGAAGATATATGATCGACATTTTGCTGAGACTTATTTTAACATATACCAATGACTAGAGGTGCATACCACACAAGAAGGTGGGGCAAAACTAATGTGATGCTGAGGAAGGTGTGTGAACAGAATGGAGGTCTCCTTATTGAAACTGAGGACGTCAGATGGTCTGCAATGAGCCATGAAAAACATGATGGACGTATCAAAGCTTTTGCCAGCCAATGAAATGCAACTGGCTACTAGTGATGAAGGTAACCTGAGTTTTCAGGGTTTTGCAGTCAAACACTGGAGGATGTAAAGATGCACTCATGATAACAAATTTACTCAGAGGGTTAACTGAAGAGTTTGAAATCAGATATGACTTCCTCAAATCATGTGATCATCTTTTAGTCCTTGATCCTTCAAGTTAGCCCCAGGAAATACAAGACCTCCACCATTCTGACAACATGATGATGATATGAGGCCACCTTACAGCTTGACGGACTCCACTGTGAGAGAATAGAGGCACTTAAAGCAAGCAGGAAAATGCTTGGCAGCATCCTCTGAGTATGACTTGTTCCAAATACCAAATACAAGCAATTCAGACTGTTACTCCAACATCAACGAGGTGGTTAAACTGTCTCTTGCACTGCCTTCGAGCAGCGCAGCAGGTACAGATCTCATTTGTCACGAACTCGTCTCTCAGCCCTGATACATGTTCAGCTGTCAAAGATGATGACAGAGACATTTAACCCAAAGCCAGCTGCTGACCTGTGGATGGAGACAGCTAATCTGAGGCTCAACCAGGGGCCGGGACATACATCTTCATCATCTACCATGCAGGAAGCTGAAGATGAGGACAGTGAGGGTACTACAGTATGTATGGGTTGAGTACCAAGCACCATCTCCTGGTGCTCATCTGAATATCTGACTAAAGACAGTTATGTGCACCCCTGTCAGTGTGCTATGATGAATACAGTCCAACCGCTGATGAATTCATATACAGCAAATCAACAACAGGCTCAAAAGTGGCCTCTCCTCGCTTCAAACTGACTCAATAAAAACCAGTGACACAATAAAACACATGATTCAAGCAGAGCTCCAGGTGTGTGTGTTCGAGTGGCAGTCTCTTTTCCTCCAGGATGAACATTAACAAGGAGTTGTGCTCCGGCCAAGAGGACCAGGTCATCAGGGGTTAACAGCTCATCCCAGCGGTCAGCAGCCGATAGCCAGGCAGGGTCATTGATGAATGCTCCGATGGAGCCGGAGGATGTGCTTTAAAAGGTTAAGGTGTGCTGCAGTAAGTCTAAAAATAACCCACCAGCCTTCGATATCCCCCTAAGCCATCTGCCCCTTTTATAATTATCCCCATAACAACCAGTCACTTGATATCTGTTGTCTTTTCCTTCAGCGAACACTTAAAGATTCCATCTGCTCTGACGGAGAGAGGCCAGGAACACGTTTGGATATTCTGCCACTCACTTGGGGTGGACATGAAACATTTTCACATTAATCAGTCTGGGCCAGCCGCTCTATACATTTCAAACTGTGGACTTCTAATTTTGGACATCGCTGTAGCAACATATGCAGTCTAACAGATAGTAAATTGGTGAAAGCGACGTACACCGAGCATAAATTTGCAGATTAAACTTCTCCCACTGTGGCATCTTTCGAAAAGGTCTGAGTAATCGCTGTCCATCTGTCCTCTCTTTGAAATCCAGCACTGACTGTGTTTAATTATTTCACTGTTAGCAGGACACATTTAAGAAGTGTCACCCAAAACAAGCAGACTTGCTCGGAAATTATAATTTCAATCAGCGGCGAGCAGCAGCCTGTGGCAGGAAGATTGGGGGCTATGTTGCGGCAACAGTTTGTAAGCTCAGTGCACTAATGTTGGCTTGGCTCCGCGCTGGACACCAAACCGAGCTGAGCTCTTTCCAGCCTGTGCACACTCATCGCTGCTCTGTGAGCGTCATGACCACTGGAGCAACATCATTACTCATCCAAAACATTCAACGTTGCTTTCATTCCCCACTGGTGGCTACGTGACTTATGCTTACTCAAATAATAGCTCTCCTTTTTTTCACCTTTCAGTCGATCTCTGCATTTTCCTCTTCAAGAGCAGGAGTGTACTTCACAGGCTCAATGGTAGAACCCAAGGTTATCATTATATAGCATCCTTATCCCTCACTTACAGCCACACTCAACTAGGCTTTTAAAAGCAGGCAGAATATGGTGAGGATACAAGGATTAAGATGCTTACACACACTTTTTGAGATGTTCATCAATGCAACTTATTGTTATATGCTGGAGCGTGACAAGTGGGAATACGAGTGCTCTCTGTGGTGCTAAAAGGGAATCACAACAGATCTGAAGAGACTCTTACATAAGTGAGAATAGGAAAATAATGAATGAATACAAATACAGGCTGACACAATGACCACAAGTGGATGAGGGTAGCTCTCACTGCCGAAATCTCTTATTTTTAATGTTAAACCTAATTTTAACGATCGCTGTCAAGGAGGTCTATAAATATTAAGAGGTGTTTCCAAGATGAGTTGTAAGCTGCCAGCAGCAACAGATTTCTTCTCTATGTTCAGACTAATGGATGCCTTGTTTGCTTAGTTTATTGGTCCCAAGGGGAAGACTTCCCCCAGGTTTGCTGTGAAACATTAAACACATGACACAAAGAAAATCTACAGAGAGTGACAGAAGTCATGGTGGTGATGTGTATGCGCTTCAAACAGAGTGCTCGCTGGGTCTTCAAAGAGTGTCTGGAACCGGATCCAAACTGAACTAACTAACACGTACCCACCAGAAGCTAACCCTACTTTCTGACAGCTCTCATTAACAAGGCCTTTTTAGCTGCCCCTGTGTGTTTCATGCTTTTTACACCAAGTCTGTAAACAGTCTCTAAATGCAAACTGGAGAGAAGCTGTTGCAGCTGCAAGTACCAATAATCACATCATATTTACATCATGCATCTTGCACATTCAAATGTTTATTCAAACAGCAAATGAACCTCTTAACCATGTCCGTAAACTGTGTACAAGCAGCCACATAACTCAGTGTATCACGCTGTCTAATGAGCAGTTGCGTGTAATTAAGTGGCTAATATGTCTGTATTTCCATTTGACTTTCCTTCTCAAAATTGGAAGCATTTTATGTCTTGGGGAATTGACTTTACCTACATATAGACTAGCCATTTTTTCTCTAAGAGTGAAGAAAGGCGGCAAAGAAGATGATGATATACTGCCGCAGTCACATCTGGACAAACGCAGCCACCTGGACATTACCTCAAGTCTTTCCTTTTTCAGCGAATTGTGAGTGTGGCAGTTCAGGAAAAAATAGCACTGTAGGTCTAGTGTCTTTGCTATACAGAAACTTCCCAAAATAGAACAAATCAATAGTGTGGGGGAGCACTAGTGTGGTGGCTGGGTGCCATTACACTTTAATGGCCCCATACTGAGATGGCAGTCTTGGCTTGGGGCCTCCTGCTGTGCAGTCAAATACAGTAATTCTTCAATCCCACTCTTTTTTTTCCAAACTATACCACCTACATTCTGAATATTCAGTTCAAAGCTGAAGAACGCCTCTCATATCTGCATTATAACGTCCACATTACACTGGTGCAAACACCATCTGTGGACGGAGTTGTCGCATTTCTTCCTAGACTTGAACACAATTTACATGAGCTGATTAAAGTGACTCAATAACAGCTACAGTAGATGAGATGACTTGGATTTGAACTTGAATGTACTGAAGTTCTTACTCTATTTCTTTTCTTTTCACAAGTTGAGGCACTGTGCTATCCTTTGTTCTGTTCCATTGTGTTGTGACTGCTGGTCGCCTCTCACTTTTTGTAAAACTCTTCTAAACTTCTTGACCTGCTGCCAGATCTAACTGTGGCTAAAGCAGAATGTAGAAACAACCCAGAGCTCTGTTGTGTGACCTCCAGAGCACATCCACACACAAAGTAAAAACAGATATTTGACCCCAACAGCTGCTGGAAGCCTCTCAAAAGACTCCACCACAACCTTGCACGGAGGCAATGAAAGAGAGCTACCAGAACTGTAGCTCGGGTTATAAAAAGCCAACGACATGAAATCAATGCCACTGGCACAGTATGGCTAATACCTTTTCACAAAAACAGTCATGACTGGTCACAAATACAATGCAATTTGTTTGAATATTGCCACGAAAACCTATTGAGAGCATTTAATAGAGTCAAATCTTAAATAATGTGTTATCTTACAATTATGGTGATAGAATAAAGGTCACCATCTCAGAGGCTAGTCTTTTTGAAATAAGAGGACATTTCCATTTTATTGTAATACACTACTCCAATGATTTAGGATTGTCCTCCTATAACACTGTCTACAAGCTCCCTCATTTCTAACTCCACCTCCAAAGAGTTTTTTCTTTTTCAAACCTGCAGTCTTTAGCTTCAACCGTCCACTGAAACTTGAGGCAATTCATCCGACTTCACACAGCTTCCTCTGGACACGCAAAAGGACTGATATAACATTTTAACACATGCAGTCGTACTCCCCAACAGCTTTAAACAGACTTTGATGTATAAAATTTGTGTGGTTTCCCTGAGAATAAAGTAGTAGTCATTAACAAGCGAGGATGGAGCACCAACACCAACAAAGCCATCCCAACAATCAACGATGAGCATGACTCCACTGGGCATGTTCACAACAGGTGATGAACAGATATTAGCTTGTGATTTGACACTACTACTACAACCAGCGCTACTAAGTGTATTGGATGCAAAGGAAGCCACAGGCCTTTAATACATTGCTGCTTCCTGAGTTCCAACAAGATAAAATCAATATCCATTATATCAAAAAGGAAATAAATTTGATTTAAAACACAGCACTCATTTAGATGACATCACAAAGAGATCGATAACGAAATTATGTTTGGGATTATCATCGTGTTTACTCAAGAAGATCACTTCCTGTGGTTGTATGGGAGGCTTATGGTTCAACAGCACTTTAGATCATTTCCTCTGAACTCAGAGCTATCTACTTATGTGTGAAAATGGACAACTTCAGGGCCTTTAGAGTACTTAAAATACACGTAGCCTGCTGTCAGTACAAGAGCATTATGTCATGGACTAAAATAGTCATTTGATCAAAAAGAGAAAAAAAAGAGGTACATACAAGTGCACTGGAGAAACTGAACAGTAAACCATGTTTTTAACACCAAATAAACTTTTTTAATTTCACACTAGTAAACAGAGACAAAACTGTTCATCTACCCCAGCAAGAATTTTAGTCACTGTTAATGAAGTTGGAAATATGTGTTTATGCAGCAGGAATTAACTATTACAACTTGTTACAACTCATAGAAAATGTACAGCAGAAGTGGGATATTATTAGCTTTGCACCTCATTGTGAGGTGAACTTGAATGTGTACCAAATTTTGTGGCAATCCATGCAATAGTTGTCTAGACAATTGACTAAAAACCAAAAGTGCCTCACGATGGGACTTGAGGAAAAGTCAGTGAATCACAGAAGTTACTATGATTTGCCTTTAAATGAAAATAAAAGCTTGGCTATAGAAGGGAGAACCACGGCATCTCATGTGCTAGAAAGGAAAGGCCCAGTCTCTGCAGCTACACTTAGAAAGTGAAGCCAGCAGGCTGTGCATATTTTTACATTAAAATCCAGCCTTGTGCAGCTTTAATTTTGTGGATTTATTGTTCCAGGAGTGCTACTGCTTCTTGAATTCTTATTCCCTCTCTGCATATCTCCTCAGTAAACATCATTACACATCAGCAGAATATGAGCTATGGGTTTTGGCATTCCTTCTTATCTGCTCCCCCGCCCACACATTCACCTGTAACCAAAGAGCATTAAAACTGTAATGATCTCATTTTTCTATTTTCCAAATGTAATTTATTGCCACTTGGCCTCAATTATGCAAAAAACTCTTGATTGCTGCCTTGTGTTTGGGATTGAGGTCAGAAAACTCAGAATTAATTAAGGATAATCAACAACACGGCTCATCTTGCACTCACCTTCTTGAGGGGCAACAATTACAGAACTAGTATACATCAGAGAAAACACAGGCCAAATAGTAGCTCTCCTTACCTCAGAGGTAGCTGACATGATAAACAGGTACAACAGAGACTCCCGGCTGCTTCGACCTTCCCTACAATACATTCCCAAATTTCTGCTGAATCTTTAAAAAAGCATACAATAAGAAACGCAAAGTTGCTGAGGAGAAATTACAACTACTGTAAAACATTGTTCGTAAGACTTAATGTAATTTCATACCCCTTCAGTCCCATGGAAGGTTGAAGCAGAGTCAGCCATGAGCTCATGCACTGAGGCTACTGGTCCGTGTCTCCGCCGACTGAACAGGGGATGAGTGCTCAACAGGCCTGCCTACTGAGCATTTTAAGGCATATCTCTGTTAATCACACATGGATGGGAAATTATTAGGACTATCTTCCCCTGGCAGATGTCGATAGCCGGGGTGTTGAAGCAGGGAGAAAAAAGATGCTGCAATAAATCTGATCGGATAATCCAGTATGCTGATTTGAACACAACCAGAACAGCTATTCTCAGGGTCACTGACCGCATAGCAGGACAATATATTATCACTGCTTAAAGGCGCAACCTTTTACTCATAAATCATTATCCTGTTGAAAAAAATCTAATGCCCTCTGCTTCTGATTGTGATTTGATTTATGTAAAGAAAAAACAAACTCCAATTCCAATTAAACTGTTAACTCTGACTGCTATGAAATGGAGTTGACTGGGTTTTGGGCCACAAACAAAGCTTTAATTGCAAAGTTGTGCTTTTATTGACTCTGGCCACTGTCACAGTCCATAAACCCATTCATCCATGTACTGTCAATAGAGCGACTCCAGAAAGTGTCTGCTGATAAAGCAATGACTTAGATAATTGATTTTTTGGTGTGGAGTTTGGGGGGACAGTGGTCACTGTTAATTAACAGAAACCGGATAAAATATCCACATTCTCATCTACTTACAGAGTACTTTTGGAGGAAGAGTTCGATATTTTGAGAAATGCAATAGCTCGCTAAATATGAGGCTACAGCTAGCAGCTGTTTAGCTCAGCATAAAGACAGGGGGTAAAACAAGCCTGGCCTGTCCAAAGGTGACAGTCTGATTGATAATTGTTGTTTTTGCATGTCAGTTTTGAGTGTTAGCTTGGACAAAGCCAGGCTAGCTGTTTCCCCTTGTTCAAAGTCTTCATGCTAAGCTAAGCCAGCTAAGGTATTTATATTATTGTTTTTCTGTGTACCTTTTTCAATGCACTTGGCTGAATTGCTGATTGTTTTTTGTTGTTTATCACCCTGGGCGGTTTGGATGGTTAACCACACCTGCCATCACAGAGCAGGGGTCCTTGACTACATTTGACCCAGGGCCAGAATTTTCCCCTAAGCCACCGTGGGGCCGGACTTTAAAAAAAACACGTTTTTTAAAATTTATTTAGGCCTAATTAGCGTAGCATTGTTTAATTTCTTATTTTTTTTGTTCGTAATATTTTCACTCTCATAAAAGTAGTGTTTTTTTTATGAGCCCAATCAGTATGAAAATACTGAATAAAAAACATGTACGTTGTCATTATTAAACTTTTAAGGCATGGAATAAGTGCACAGCTGTTGCCCTTTTTTCATAGTGCCATCAAGCTTCTGGACAAGAAAACAATTTAGAGTATTCCAAAAAAGTATTGCTTACATGCTCCTCTCAGCCGTAAAAGGCTAATGAGGACATACCCTGGGATAACCTGTGCTTGGTGATTTTAATTTGGTTATCATCTCCAGCTCTACTGGGAGACACATCCGTCCACAGGGGGCTTCAAGCACTTTGATTCTCTTCTTTCTACTCATTTTGTAAAGCACTGAACATCAAACTCTTTGACATACAGTCATGCCGTTCCAAGTCATATCTGTGATTACAACTCTGTGCACATCACATCTAATTAAATTTGGATTACTTTCTTTTTCTCCCTTCAATGGCAATTCCTTGAAGGTATCATTATAATTAATTGGGTGCCATCTCGCTCATTGGTGTAGCAATAGACAGCACGTATTCCTGGTGTGTACGGAGGCTCATTTGGTTTGATAAATATTACAACACTGTGACTGGCCAGACAAGCAGTCCACAGGGAGCACATAATTATATTGAAGCTAATTATAATAAAGAAAACATTTCTCAGCATAAAAAAATCAAAACATTGATTTGATTATTTTCTAATTGATCATTTCTGCTAATGTGTGAAATAATCTGATAAACTGGGCTCACAAAAAGGCAACCCACACATACTGCATTTGGAATCACACAGTAGTGGGTTGAAGAGCGTGCTGCCCATCCAGGAACAATACCTACAATGAGGTGCAGACTGCCATCTGGAAACAAACAGAGAGATGCATAACAACAAACCAAAACGCGACACATAAGAAGTGTGTTCCCTGAATGGTTTCAACGGAGTACAAAGCCCCTATCACCATCAAATATTTGCTCACTGGGATGGTATGGCACTCAATGTGCAGGGGACGCGCTGCACTGTAAAGCATCCACCTTCTCCCCCTCTGACATAATCTCCAAGAATGGAAAACCAAACAAGGCTACTGTACAATGGCCTGCTGTGTCAGATCCTCACTCAACACTGGAACAACAATCTCAACAGGCAGTGGAGGAGCTTGTTTGAGGAGGACAGATTCGGAGTGGGGGAGGGGGAGGAGGCGGCGGTGGCGACTAATCTCCAGAAAAATCATTAGTCATAAGTCATTAGCAAGCCTCCCATGAGAGATTCACTGTAGTGAGGTCTAAACATGGCTGCTGTCATATGCTGCGCTGCACACTTACTCCCATTTCCCTGCCTCATTACTATGCTCTGCCTCCCTGCCTCTTCTTCCTCTAATTATGCAAATGAATCCACTTTACCTTCAACATTAAAACTCTAATATGTGTAGATACCTCCAGGCACGGCGGTGGAATTCCTGTCCAAGTCCTAATCTCAAAGCCAATTGAAGACAAGTGAGAAAAGATGCCGCTGCTGTTGTTTAGCTGACATCCACATTGATGTGTTTAATGAGGCAAAACCTCCACTGAAATGATTAGCTTTCAAGAGATTGATCTTTCAAAAGACACATTCCTTGCAACTGCGTAAGATTCCATATACTGATATGAAAGACTGGTAACAATGATGGGTCTTCAGTGAATTTGTAGTGCTTGAAAAAGTGCCACCCAACAAATTCAAGCTGCAAAATTCTAAATTTTACAGTACAAACACGCTAAACCTATGACAGACAAGGTTTGTCTGACTACCAGCCGTCTTAAAGGAGGCAGGGGAATCACCTCTGTCTCCCATCCCGCCTTCTCCTTTTGCTTAAAGCTTGCCATCATGTGGGAAGTTGAAAGCTGTAAAAATAGCTGGTGATGACGCACATGCAGCCTTGACTAGAAGAGGATTTCCCAGGAATGAACCAAAGGGATGCCGCTAAAGGGAACATCGTTTTCATATGTAAAAAAGAGGTGCACAACAAAGGCCTGCCTGCACCCTGCACACATCTGCTGCCGCACACTGTTCCTGTGGCTGCTTCTTTACTTCTTAAACGGCGCACAGACACGCTGTGGGAAAGAATACTTTCATGTGGAAATTATGGCCAAAGACAAATTAACCTGAAGGCACTTACGATGTCTGTAACTGTCTATTTCTATATACTTTGTCTATATATTATTATATGCCTATAATTGTCCAGGAAGTGAAGTGTACAGCACAGAAAGTTTATGTAGCAAATGAATTGTTGTGTTTGAAGGGCAAAAGAGGGGAGTTGGAGAGAGGGACAGCAAGTAAATCTGCTGATATTCAAGTACTGTGCAGGATATTTAAAATAATAAATAATAATGGACTGCCCTCATCCCATTGACTTTGTTAGTTCTGTTGTGAAATTCCACTCTTCTAAACACTGCTATGACCTGGCCTTAAGCGGTCTGTTTAGTCCAAATCAATCAACATCTTTGTGTCTGAGGAGATAGGTCCTTATCAGTATTATTCCAACAAACATTTCAAACAACATTGATTCTTTGGGAAGAATCGCATTCAGCCACATAAGTGAAGCACCATTTTCAGGGAAAATCCATGACGTTGTGGGTGAATTATCAGTGTGAAGCAGGAACACTGAGATAATGAGCTGTCAGTGCTACACTGGGGGGCAAATCACAACAGACAGAAAAGCTACTTCCAAGGTTATTATTTCCTCCACAGAACGAATGGCGATCAATGTCTTAGAGAGTTACTTCAGTCACCTGTGGGGGTATCAAGGATTCAGCTAGGACTGATGTAGTAAAAGCCAAGTCTTCTCATTAAAGACATGCTGAACCATCCTCCTTACCCACATAAACTCAGATGCAGAGATTCTTATTTTACAAACAAAACCCTCGTCACCAGGAAAATAAACACTACTTCAGGTGTTAGAGTTGTTTGCGTAACAATAAGTAACCACCTTGAGTAGGTTTGACGAGGCTGGACGCCCAAGGTTTGCAACAAGGCAGTGGGTCATTATTTGTGTGTTTGTGTGCATGTCATCCCCAGCAAAACCCAAAGAGGACCAGTCCAGGTTCAGCCAGAGCTCTTGTCTCTGTTGAGATCTTTCAGTAATGCTCCACTGCAGTTCTTGTAATGACTGCACTGTTGTATTTTAATACATTTTAATTACCACCCTTCTCACCACACTGGAGATGAATGCACTTCATTTCAGATGAGAGACTGCCAGCCAGCATATAAACAATGCTGATCAGCATCATGTGTGACAAAAACTGAGGAGAATGCAGATCTTATTGCAAAACACCCTGTCGTACTCGTCTCCCTGTGTGATTTCAGACTGTGTGTGTCTGGAAGGGGGTCAAATGGGTCCATTAGTACTTTTCTAGGGAATCACCGCTCCATTCAAGGGGGGAATAAACAATATAAACAAACAAACAAACAAACAAACTGTACCCCCGGTGAGAGCAAAACAATATAAAACTGACATTCAACCTACCAGCCAACTAACTTCATTTTCCATACAGAAATGAGATTTCAAAAACCAGACCAATTCAATGAAGTTCACTTTAGTGATAATAAAGGCTCTACAGGGACATCTTAAATTATTTTTCACTATTCTAATCATCACATTCATTACATTTACTGATGACTGCTATGCAGAGATGCACTTGTAGTAATAACTGTAGATACTGCTGATAATTAAAGCTGAAAATACCAAACATGTAAACTGACCCTGTTGACAGCTCCCAGTCTCCCCATTGGCTGCTAATGTTAGCTAGTGTTAGCTAATATTTAGTTTCACAGAGGGGGAAGTCCAGATGAAAGTTACTGAAAAATGAATGTGATGCACTTAAAATATACCCGAGGGACCGTGACTACTGTTTACTTTCTAGCTGTCGGTCAGCTATCTGCTAACTGCTATCTAGCTACAATCAGACGTGCACAGGCAGCTTACTCCAGACTGTTCATTGTAACTTAGAAAGCGATCCATGAGACAAAAAACAGAACTTGTCTACTCGCAATGGAAAAGATGTTAATGAACTATTTTTATTTGCACTTAAAAAATGTGTATACACATAATTATTTTGGTGTATGTGACCCTTCATGCATGCATCCAGATGCACTAAACAAAGAGGAAAGGTGTCACTGTGGTCTTTCTATTTTTTGCTTGCTTACTGTGACCATTATCAGAATCATCTTTACCACAGCATTGAATGATAGCTCTCAAATCCATGAAGTCAACTCAATCCAGCTGACATGAATTTACTCAACAAGATTAATGGAGAAATAATGTGAATTCTCTCTAACAGGCTGCAGAAGGTCAAACAGAATTAGCCTATACTAAGCAGTCCAAGCTCCTAGCCTCTAAATTAAATCACCCTGAACTGCATTACATCTCTAACCTGTCCACCATCAATCACCCACCTAAAGCAGGTACCCAAACACACTCACTCCATCAGTCTCGGCTCCATCTACCCTTCTTCTCTTCCTCCTCTCCTAGATCACCAAGTCAGCCAGTGAATCTCTCCATACCTGTCCACCATCCACACTCCATCTCTGTTTCTCCCTCTGTCACTTCTCAGCGCTATCATCCCCTCTCATTAAGCGTTGTGGGACTTCCTGTCGTAGCTATCTTCACAAGTCAAAGTTAATTCCTCCTGCCCACTCCTCCTCATTCATTTTTATCCCTGAACCTTTAACCCCCTCTCTGTCCTCTTCCATCTCAGTCTTCCTTCATTAGCTCTGCACACTAACTCACTGCAATCTTTCCATTTAGTTTCTATTAGTCATGTTTTCTCCTCTAAATGTGGAACAGACTTTGGTGCAGTGATATTTAAAAAAAAAGAAAAAAAAAATCTAGTTTTTGGTGATATATATATATATTATATATATATATTTTTTATCAAAAAGTAAAGACCAAATGACTTGGTTTGGATGACCACTCAGCTGAGCAAATCTGATGTGATTTGTGAGGAGCTGTAAGCTGAAAAGTTAACAACTGTTGTAGAGTATTTGTATTGCACTTCCCTGAAATCATGCCGATTTCCAGTTATCCCAAACAACCCACTGTCGCTGCTGAAATATTGAAACACAGCTCCTCCACAGCAGATTTTGCCAAGACCAAGACTCAAAAAGTAAAAAGGTAGAATTACTATTGTTTTATGATAATTGCTAATAAAGGGTAATAAAACAAACCATTATATAACACATTTGTAAGGTATTTACATTAAATGGTTAATATAGCTGGAGAATTTAATGAGAATCTAATGTGGAAAACATAATGAATGCTGGGGGCTATCAATTATTTCTATAGTAGATAAGTGAGGTAAAATAGCTCTACAGGTCATCAAGCAGGTCATCAAGAGACAGCCAGGGGTGTAATAAATGTCTCTGGGTTAATAAGACTCTCAGACTAAGCCACACAGCAGCCTCATGCATTACAGGACACTTCTAGATCACAGATATAACACAAAGATCTAACTTACAGCCACTTTTTTCTTCCTGATGAAACCAATTGGTCCTTTCAGAAATCTAAGACCTACGTTTTTAGAAATGAAACAAGTGTAATATCCCAGTGCACCTCAAACTGACCCCTGCAGCCATTGCAAAGTTAATCTTGTATTGAACAGAGACCTTCCCATCCAGCCTTCCTTAGTGAGTAATGAAAAATTCTTAATCATATCTTTTACGCTGGGAAGATAAACTCTCTATATTACTCTTAAGTTTTTCAAGAAGTCAAACCCTCATTTTGAAACCACTCATGGTCTGCATTTTTCAGCAATAACCTTTCAATATATTTACATTTTGTAATTACTTCTCTATATCATAGCTTTCATTGTTGCAGTGCTTGATTCAGATTAGAAGCTGACATTTTTGGGGAATCCTGTGGGTCATGGGATGCCTGTGGGGTTCCCATGGGATGGAAGTCAGTTTCTCTGTTCATCATGTTACTGGGACGGAACAGGAAAAATGCCAATATAACTGGGTGCTATGGGAATCATAATAACAATAAGCTAGGTTTTTCTATCTAAATATGCAGTTCAAATATGAATAAACGCTACTACTTAAAATGCTTTTCGAACATAATGCTAGTCTTTATGTCAGGTGTGTCAGAACTTTCTGCTGATTCTGACCATTTCTAGAGCCTCAGAGCCTGCAGAGCCTCCTTCAGCTCAAGAAGTATGAAAACTCTAGGGAGCGCTGTGGGACAGAGCGGCTGACAGGACTGGTTATAATGGGACAGAGAGGCTGACAGGACTGGTTATAATGGGACAGAGAGGCTGACAGGACTGGGAATAGCGGGACAGAGATGACTGGTTGTAATATGAACTGAGAATGTGAAAGGAAAGAAGTTGAACTAAGACCAGAGTGTTGAGGACTTCACGCAGCACATAGCTCCCACAATGACATTCAGATACATAGGTAAAACAACTCCAGAGAGGGATATCAACAACCACTGTTGCCTAGCAACTTGCATGCATTGTGTGTGCATGCTTCGCGGTGTGTAAAAACGATGTATATTGTTTATACATCTCTGTGTTCGTCCTTAATGATGTGTAAAATGATCATTTAATTTCTGTGGCCTAATGTTGCTTGTTGCACCTGCTGGTGGTGTCCATAGCTTGTTTTATTTATTGTTGGTCATTTGTGTTCAATTGTCAGAGTTTTGTCCTCTTTTTGAGTTAACTGTAGTGAGGCAATACAGAAGAAGGCTGCTGTATATTTTATAATTAGATACGCACAGGTGGCAAAATCTATCTATACAAATGGAATTTATTGTCATTTGGACATCAGCACTCGATGGCGTGATGTGATGTTCCATTAGTATTATTTCCTGTTCTGTCACCTTCTAGTTCAAGGAGCCTGTATTAAGTTACTGCTAATGCAAACAGAGTATTTCCTAGTATCAAACAGCAAAGGACTGAAATATTAAACATTATAAATTTGCTGTAACCAACCTCTTCACTGAGTGCTTCGACCAAGCATCTATATCTTGAATGTAAGTTGATTCAGACTAAGTAAGACCAATTTTCAGCTACATGAAGTTACTCAGTTAATTGAACAGTCGACTCTTGCCAAACTGGAGATGAATCTGGTGAAAATTCCATGTACAGTCCTTTGCTGGGTGATGAAAGAATGATGACAAATGAATAAATCCCAAGGTTAATCTCCACATTTATTATACAGTAGCACTGCCGACCCTCGTGTCCTTGATGTTAAAACTTCCACCAAACCTCTTTCCAGATTGCAGTCACAGATAAAACTAATGCAAAACAATGCTACTACAAGGCCTCACAGACTCACAAGGTCTTCTTTTTACATAAAACAGAAGCTGAATAAATCTTATTCCTCGAAGTACGACTCAACATCTGGCTATTTATTTGCCATCTGTGCATGAACCAAACTGGTGCTCCAGCAAATGGGAGACTGTAATAGCTATTGCTGAACACCTGTACAATATGATGCAATGCAATTCAATAGCCCTGCGATAAATGTGACATTTGCAAAGCTTATTATGCTCAATTCTTGCTGAGGCTTACAGAAAGATTTCAGCCCAATCACAATTTCTTTGCTTCTAGCGATGGTGTTGGATTGTTGGATTGCACTTTACTGTAAGGTTAGTCTGCGCCTCCACATTCAAACAGGTAGAGGTGGGTGCAAAAAGACAGCATTGCTGAGATTTGCACTGATTAAGTACAGTACAATGTGTTTTTGGTATGTTTGGAGGAAAAAGCCATAAAGCTCAGGAGTTAATGAAGAACCCTGGTGGTATTCAGAGGCTTTACTGACTGAAGAGTAGCAATCACTCAAGTATTATCAGAAAATTGCACTTAAAGTATCAAAAGTAAAAGTACCCTTTATGCAGAGTGGTAGTTGCAGGTTGTAGTTGGTCCAGGCAGAGCAGATATTAAATACTTATTATTCTGTGTTGTTCAGTCAATAAAAATGTATCCTATTTATGAAGTGATCATGTATTTGTAGATAAACATTTATGCCCCTACACACCTATAGTCCACCCACACAGGTTTCTACTTCTGCTGCCTGATAAGACCTCTCCTCAGAACAGTGGGTGTGTACAAAGTGTGCTCGATTGTCATCCCCTCGGTTGTTTTTGTTTGTACCTGTCAAGACGGGCTCAATCAGCACTGTTCTCCTTTTAATTAGTGCATACACCTGATGTCTAATCAGCCAGAATCATTGAAAACAGCGGTGTGGGTGTGCAGAGCCTTTACTTGTAATGTAACTGGTATCTACAGCTGTCAAATAGACTTTTGCTCTGGTTCATTCAGCCACTGACATGAGAATGTGGCTTTGAGTAAACAAGGAAAAAGTAAACATACCCTAAGGACCCAAGTTTACTCTTGACCTTGGAATAGAGAGTTGAGAAAATAATCTCAGCACATTTATGTGGAGATGATCATATGACGTGATCGCGAACGGGACTGCCCATTTGTCATTGATAGACAAATTTCTATCTTTTTTTCTGAGCACTAAGGGTTTTTCATCCATCTTTCAGAAAACAACAACTCATTTTCAGCCTTTGAAACAACAGTTGAGAAAACAATCTCACCATAATCTGCTAATGAAGATCATGTAGTATGATCAGAAGCTTAAGAGCAGCTAATAAACCAGCCCTCTGGTGAGACTGTTTTCTCAACTAATCCTGTCTTTAAGTCAGTGTTGACTTAATATTTAAACTAAATCTGCATCTTTCCCTAACCTTAATTAAGTTTGACTATGAGTCGCCTGCGTTGCCATGAGCAGAGAAAGTTGTAAAGTAAATGGAATGGAATGTTTTTGTTTTGCATTAAAATACTCTTTTCTCGTTTCCTCTTCTTTTCAGACTTGGTAACGATATTACCACAATCTATGATATGGTGTCACCAAAATCTTCAAAAGACAACTTTTCTTCCATTGATAACATGGCTGCTGCATAATTGCAAAAGGTTAATTGATTTTGCTTGATATTGCGCTGAAGAAAGGATGAGAAGGTTTAACAGGGCAGCCGAGCTCTGCTGCTCCTGTTCTCCGATCAGAACTTTCAGACGGGAGGAGACTTTATAGTCTAAATGTCAATAGAAGGTTAGCAAAATCTTGTTAAGGAGTGAATATCAGATGCAATTATACAGGAGGCTTGAGAGAGACCTCTGTGCCTCTCAGCCAAGGTCTAATTACATAGAGCAGGTTTGCCTGTGTTTGATCTAATTAAGAGGTAGAGGAAAGGCTATGTCACTGATGAGGACCAGGATCAGAGCATCAGGCACAACCTGTTGATGAAGTACCATCATCCAAAACACTTCAGTATTTTATTTCTTTAATTTGATGCAGACAATAATTTCTCTAGATATTACAGCGAGCTGGCCTGACTAATGAGGAGTGAGGCCTAAACCTGACTGCAGTACAGCGTGCTCCCAAATAGCCTAACAGATTATTACTGTTATTCGTTGAAATAAGGACTGTTAAAGTAAGACAAACTGATGCAACTGTGATGAAATGTGACCATCATTCACAAAAATTAAGTGACCATTGTAGTCAAGCAGGATGTAAAAATACCAAAATGCAAAATTACAAAAAACCTACAAAAACTCTAATTCAGACAGAGATAAAGTCAGACCCGTCAATATCATGGAAGAGAAGTGGTGCATAAAAAGAAGTTATTTCTTCAATCCATTTTCCTTTTTGCTCATCCCTCCTTCCCTTGAATTATTTAATTTTAATACAAGCTGTGTAAGTGCTGGCTCTGAAATAGCTCAGACTTCTAAAAACAGCCAATGAGGGCACCAAGTTACCAAAATCCACTGAATGATTTATGGATTTCTGTAATAATAAACGGAGGCTGATGTATTTTGAGAGTCTGGACGGAGACACAGAAACAGGGCCGTTAAAGTGGTCCAGACGGAGGTTTTTCTGAAGACGCTCAAAAGACAAAACATAACTAAATAGTAGTTGTACCGCTGAGCAACCTTTGAACCCCACAGGGACAAACATGCGCTGTATAAAGTGAATCCTGATATACAGGAGGCCACAAAAAAAAAAAAAAAAAAAACACAGACTTTCTCACATCACATAGCTTTCTAGCTACTTTTCCATCACTCAGTCTTTGTCTGTCCCCCCTCAGCCACAGTTGTATCTTCATGCTGGCTTACAATTTAGGCACACACCAATGAGGAATAGTCACGTGGGCTTCATCTTAAGCACTGGCTCTGTCAGAGCATATGAGTAAAGAAAACCAAAGCTTCTGTGCTGCTGGGGGAGAAGGCAAGATCCCTTCAAACGCTCAGTGAAGGTTCCCATTGTGCTTTCCTCCTCTCAGGCAGATATAAATATCTTTGTCTGCACTGGGAGGTAGAGGCTGATGGTCTATCACTGCAAATGAGACAAAAGTCTGAGTCTAATTTAATGCTTTTCCATTGGTTCAAAATGACAAAAATAGTCTTCTAATGTCAGAAGAGAGGCAGTTTAGTGTCAGGAGTCAGGTTTTATAGGGGTAAGGAAGACATAATGTTTTTCATACGAGGCATCACTATTATAGAGAAGCCGTCCAGCTGTAAATGTGGTCACTTTTTGTTTAATTTGCCTCATAAGCACAGGCATCAGTCAATGACGATTATCTCAAAATACCAGATATCGACTGATTAATCAGTCTACCTTTAAACATCAGGTCCACATTTGTGGTTTTGAGAGAAATGTCTTGACAACAACTGGATGGATTGCCATTCAGGAATTGACACAACGTTGGTGATCCTCTGACCTCTGGAGCTATAACCACGTCACTGTGGCAGCACTTGCTCTTGCAAAAACATACCACAGACATAAAAACACTAATCTTTAGGTATTTTTAGTACCTCATAGTATTTATTTGTGCTACTGGTCCTTAGCAATGTCCTTGCTAATGACGAATGCAAAGAAAAGCTCATTGACAGCTAACAGCTTCTACTTGTGGAAAGTCTGCAGCCTTCTAATGTGAAAGAGTTTGTGAATTTGTGAGATACAATCTGTGCTTCATATCTGAAAACAAATGGACAAAGGTAAACAACCCATTACATTATTGTGGGAGGAAAGAACTAGAGGACAGTTGGTGGTAAAAGAAAATATCACCTGAATTAGATCGAGAATCATCCAATTTAAACATGTACCATCCAGTTTAGCTGGTCTCCCTTCCTGCATGTCAATCAAATAACCAGGGAGTGGGAGTAAACAGAGGGGGCTGTGACCCACTTCCTCATATCCTTTGCATGATTTGGACTCGCTTTATATTTTCCTATGGTCCAATCCACTGCTTGGAAAGTCTGACTGGCAATGCATATTAGGGTCTGCATGGATGCTCCTGCCCATGCAGTATTACACTGAGGCATGCAGATATGAATGACAGACAAGCACAGGAGGAAGACAACACTCTCTGACAGTATGTCAGCTAAGTCTACTGAGGGCTGACAGCAGAGTCACATTTGTCAATGTGGCCTTAAGGAGCGCTTAAGATGTTCTGTCTCTCTTTGTGCCCCCTGGCTTGGTTCTGCAAATCGTCTGGAAGTTTGGGTTTGGCTGAAAGCAGTCATGATGCAAGGACTCAGACAATAGGCCTCTGTAGTATTCATGATACTAGCACACACAAGCATTTCACATGCTGATAAAGTCCCTAGATGTTTAACATGTCTGGATTACAAAGTCCATCAGTGTTATAAATACACACAAGCAGGACAAGCAGCTTTCAGAATACTACAGTATATCACAGCGTACACCGATAGTTGTCCATTGACTGTGACAAATTTTATAGTGAAATCAATTTATTATTGGGCAATCCATATACCTTAACAATGGAATAAATATCATTTGTAAGATGCTTGGTTGGTGGATTTCTCATATGCCTCCACCCAAAAATAAGAAAAATAAAAGAACTAAAAAAACTACAACAGCACAACAATAACAGCTATGCAGTGCAACAAAAGCTGCCCTGCAGAACCTGTGTACCTTATACAAGCCTCTTGCAGCTATCAGTGCTTGAAACAACTGCAGCTTAAAGATTAAGTTTTCATCAGGGCAGTGACCTTAAGCATTGAAACTGTGCTGTTTCTACCTTAAGACCCACTGTGATTTTCGCTTATGTGCACACCAGGTAAAACATCCTGTAAAATCAAAAGAAAGCCTAATGCAAAGCTGCTGTTGCAGCATTTAGCAGCTATGGAGCCAGATATTTCTCTGACGAGTTGGAGGAGACCAAAACAGAACTTAAAGAAGGGTGAATATTGGACTTAGATTCATCAAGGTGGCCTGCAACACAACTCCAAAATCAATGCTTAATTTCCTCCAAATCTGCTGGACGTAATTATATAAATACACATGTTTTTGCTCACAAGTTGCTATATACATTTTATATGTTTGATGCTCCCTGGAAAATCCATTCAAAGTCTCTGATGACCAAACAAACCACAAACAAACAATGCTTGGATCACGTATGTTCTCAAATACGGGGGAAAAAAAACAAAAAACTGTAGAACTGATATCAGACGGTGTGCAAACTGTGATCACTGACCCTGGAAAAAACTAAAATACAAAAGGTTGACCTTGAATGAGAAATGTTATCTGCTCAAAAGTTTTTAATTAGGCTTAGTATATAATTAAACATTGCTTGAAATTGCTACCACACATGGTCCTCCCTCAGTGTGTAAAACCATTCTGGCATTTTAACATGCTTGTTAGTGACTCACTTCGTCTGCCAAGATTTTTCCTTCAGATACATGGGGTTAAGCTGCTGACCTTGTGGTCAAGTTCTGCAGAGATGAGAGACCAAAATAAATACTTGCTTGGATGCTGCTCATGTTGCTGAACGTAACTGTGTCCTAAATAAACACCCTGGGAAAAGTAAGCGGTAGATTCTTTGCTTCCGATTGTAGTGTGTCGGCAAAATAAATAATCTCAAAGCATTTTCCAAACTCTTACTGCAGGCATGCGGGCCACTACGTAAAGAGACAGCTTCAGGCTCAGACAAGATACACAGACAGGCTCATGGACCTAGCTGCAGATGTCTGAGCTATTCTTTTAATCAGTGGTGACGACCAATATCAGGGACTGCTCTTGAACCAGGGAGAGACACAGAGGCACACATAGAGGGAGGAAACGCACCCAGTATGATGAATGAGTGAGACAGGAATGAGATTAGGAGTAGTCCACTGAATAAATGAACAAATTAATGAAGTGAGAAAAAAGAACAGGCGGCTTGACGCTGCCAACGTCGACATGCTCCTCTCCTTCTAAATAAAAAGTGGTGCTTCTAAGAATAGCTGCACTTGCCTCTGGTTACGGGCTGCGATAGCCATCATCATTAGCACCCTTGTGGTGTGATTCTCGACATAGCACATGTTGCAATGTGACTGTGGTAGATGATGGTATGTTGCTAACTTGTCCTGTTTTGTTCACAAGACTCTGAGATCCCTCTTGTGATATTTTAGTACTGTTAGCACTACTGCTTTATTCAGTACGTGGAGCTACGTTCCTGATACCTAGTGAATGCACACTCTTTTGTAGCTTGCATATGCATCATGGGTATTGGACAGTATTCAAATAGAGCATCGACACAGAACCTGGGCTAAAATTCAGCTAAGTGTACCAAACGCTCAGAGGTAGTCAGAGTGCTTCTGTGTAATTTTTCACATACCCTGGAGCACTGACATGCTGGTGTAGGTACGATATGCTTGCAAAAAGATTTATAATAACTACTTGCCACTGTGCTCTGTGACACGTTGTCCCAATTAGACTGTTTTCAGCCACAGTTTGTAACTATGAGTTGAAAGGGAATAAAGCAACTCTTTTGGAAATGCACTTATTAACCTTCTTGCCGCAAGTTACGAGTAGAAGATCAATAGCACTCCAGTGTCTTTACATTGAATATTGTATGAAGCTAGAGACAGGAAACAGTTGGGTTAGTTTAGTAAAGGTTATCACTACTCTAAGTTAGCTGTCGTGTTTAACTGAACTATCAAAAGACCTGACTGATCTAGCAAGCAATATTTATGAAAACTTGCAATTTGCTTTCAATTGAGGCAAAGCAGTGTTCAGTCAGCACAGCAGCCAAACAAATCAAATGATTGAAGTGGACATAACCAACACAGCTAGGCTCCTACAGGAGTACACACTAACAATGGCATCATGGTGCATAGAAAAGCATTAACCTTAACCTTAAGCAGTAATATTTTACTCTGACAAACATCATTACTATAATACAGAAATGTAAATCCAAATATTGCTGCAGTATTCAGCTGAATCAGGTGCTGAGTCATTCTAACAATGTCTCCTGGCTGTCTAACAACCTACTTGATTACATTTGTTGGATGGTGTATCTCTGGTCCTTTGTTTCTCTTGTGATTTTAGTGCATTGGCTATGACACTTGGACACTGGCTTGGATCCACTGCCCAATAGATTTGATGCCCTGTCCAGCCAACTATCCAATGACAATTGTACACCTGTTCTAGGTTGAATATAAACATGTTTGCCTTATGCCTTTATCCATTTTGACTCTGATGAAGACACAGTAGCGTTGCACTATTAAAGACTGTAAATCAGTCAGTGTACTCCAGTCCATTTTCTCCTTCATATTTATCTGTTCCAACATCACACGTGTTTTCTGCTAGTTCTACAGAGGGGTAGCTTGAAACTACAGAGGAGGGTCTACAACATAACTCTTTCCATGGCTACCTGGGAAAAATCCTGGAAAATGTACCATATCAACTGACATGCAGGGTCACCCTAATGATGCACCAACACAAATTTAAAGGAAAGATTTTTGTGTGGAGCTGTGTCTGGGGGGCACAGCCAACCCCAGCACCGCCCTGGAGTTTGGGCTATTATCAGATCAGGAGAAGTAGTCGATTTCTCCAAGTGCTGTTCTCATTTCCTTTCGCCACACTTTCTCTTATCATTTTGTGACAAAACAGAAATTTAAGTAAGCTGAGCGTAGAGGCTCATCCTTGACCTTTGGAACACAGTATTTTTGGTAAATTATTCTTAACTCAAAGTTCACTTCTTTCTGGCGCTTTTGACCACATCTGACCTTAAGATCACTGCCTGTACACCCCCGCGCAGCAGCTGTGGTGAATACTACATCTGTAAAATCAGGAGGTATCCTGGACAAGAGAACCAATGAACACAAGAAACAGAAAACATCAGCCATCTGTGAAGCCCAGTGCAAAGTCGAGGCACAGGAGTCAATGGACAATCACATAACAATGAAGGAGGGCCGTCATATTTGACACCAGGGACGTCTTTGAACAGAGAGACAGGGGTTACCCCTAATGAGAACAGACACTAGTTTGCAGCCAGGTTTTTTAGCCTCACAAGAGACAACTTAATTTTTGTCCTGTCATCAAGTTACTCAATTAACATGAATTGGTGACAGCTGATGACCTATCGCCTGTGACATCTGTCATTTTAACTGGTGAAAGTAACAGTCTGTGCCAGCTAAAAATGAGAAACCGATGCCAGAATATTTTCAACACTGCTCTTTTCTAATGATAAAAGTTAAGTGAATCTATGTGTCTAAAACAAGGGGTCAGAACAGAGCCTTACTGTCATACAGCAGAGCCACCTGCTGACAACTGAGCCAGTTCATGCTGAAGAAGGATGTGAGCTATAGCTGAGAGTTAAAAAAAAGAAGAAGAAAAAAAAAAATAGTAAGTAAACCTTAAATTTTGAATACTTCCTCACAGATTTAGGTTAGCCGATGAAAATAAAGTCCAGCGGTTCATATTTTACATGATTATCAGATTAAATCGTGGATATAATTCCAGCAAATTATACAGTATCTCAATGCAGCAGCACAATAGATATGGGAGGGATTGACGTTTCTCCTCCTTTGTCATCGACAGAGAGATGATGGTGACTCAATCATTCATCTGCTCCCGGGCCACTGCTCGTCATACTTACATTACTCATAGCAAAAGCAGTTGGTGAGGCCAGAGTATCGCTTGGGAATGTGGGTCAGATTTTATTTTAGCCCTTAAAATACAATGCACAAAATACCAAATGCATATTTATTTGAACATTTCTTTCTTTTTCTTAGTCATATTTGTATAAGTTAGCTATTATAGCCTTTTCTGGCTGTATTAAAACAGTGCTGTAGGTAATGTGAAGTGAAGGAATTTATTTTTCCTATCATGAGTAATAATCCACCTTCACTGAGCCTCCTAAATGTCATGGACTTTATCACTACAGTGGCTGGTATAAAAGCTACTTTAAGTTGTCTCACAAGACTAATATGTTTACTGCTCAGCAAGGTCCTTAAAGGCAAGGCTGCTTATGTCAGAATGCCACTTTTTTCAAGTTGCACACACTGTGCCAATTAACATTTTCATGTCATTTTAAAACCGTCTGACTACTCCAGCACTAAAACTGATCTGAGGACCGTGTCCACCACACACTCCCCCCTGATTTACAAAGTGGCTCCTGGGAGTCTACAACAGGGTTTTTCCTGCAAAGAGAA
Source organism: Chaetodon trifasciatus (assembly GCA_037975065.1). Taxonomy (NCBI): domain Eukaryota; kingdom Metazoa; phylum Chordata; class Actinopteri; order Chaetodontiformes; family Chaetodontidae; genus Chaetodon; species Chaetodon trifasciatus. The sequence goes on from JBBMOE010000029.1 coordinate 2,631,782, forward strand.
TTTCAAGATTGTTTCCTTACCACAAATACTATGCTGCTTATACACAAACATGACCATCTTGGCAATGATTATTTTAAGAGTGTGCCGTTACAGGCAATACTGCCAATAATTGCAACAGTGGAATCACTCCAGGGTGGTGGAGGGTAAAAGCAGCACATAGCAAGATGATTCATGAGCTAATTAGAGCTGGTGATCAAAAGCACAGGTCACATTGCTAACAAGATGTGGTAAATTTGTTTGGTCTCACAGTCACTGCTGGTTTGGTGACATATGCTAATTCTTAAGAGTATGTCATGTTGACATGTCACTGCTGTTCTACTCACATATACTACATAAACAGCTTGTCACTTGTGTTCCACTGGCACATCGTGCAAAACTGGTAGCTACATATATGCCAGTAGAATAGTGACCTACCGTTACCTAAGGTGGCATACCTCTAACAACTGCTATATGACACTAAACCACCAGTGACAAACCATCATTATAACATGAAGGACAGTGGCATCTGGCAATGAAACACAAGCCACATGCAATGGCAAAAGTCAACAATGACATATCCCTTAGAATTGGCATATACCACTGAAACAGGAAAACAAGACCAATGATGGAGTGAAGAGTCATATTACCAGTGTTACAAGGAATACTACTTTGGATTTTTCCTTAAATAAATCCTGCATCAAGCCTCACGGGGATTTGCAAACATGATTGCACGGTCCCCTAAGTCAAATGTGTGATTTGAGATACTGGGGACATATAAATAAAATGAATAAAATGAACCTGACTGGCTTGCCTGTTAACTGATGATTTTGCCCTTTTTGCCGAAGGCCTGGGACACGCTTGCCTTTCTACCTGTGCGTGACTGCTACCTCACTGAACTGCTGTGACTCGCATGCATGTGGTGTCCACACAGACAGCATTGCTGTTGTGCTGTTACTACCTGCCCTCTTTCTGCATTGAGCTGTCCTTGATAATGGCCATTAATAATAATGATGATGTGACTTTTGTTTACCCTCATTCAGGGAGAGAGAGAGAATATACTTCTCTTCACCAGACATTTCTTTATGTCTATGACTAGATACAGACACTGACACTGGTGAAAGGCTGTCAATGTGACTATCAACAGATCATTTCCACAGTCTGTTTTTGCTGAGAACTGTGCATGTCATGTGGAAGAAATGGGTCAGACTCTGCAAATCTCTAGATCACCCGCCGCTGCAGCCACGCATGAGCCGCGCTGATCACACGGGCTGTGTGGCTGCTCTAACCTGTTCACATGGGACATGAAAAGCAAGACGTTCCATCACAAACATGTGCCGCTCACACAGGCAGTGCGTCCCAGGCGTTATTATCTTTCTGCTTTTTCTCATACAAAAGTGAAACCAATTCCCCAACAAAACATAAATAAATGTTGTGAGTAAAATGCTAAGCTCAGCATGCTAACATGCTCACAATGCAAACAGGTTGATGAATAGCTGGTATAATGTTAGTGCGCTAACAATGCTAATCGTCACTAAACACAAAGCACAGCTGAGGCTGATGGGAATGTCACAAGTTTTGCACTTCAGCGTCAGAAAGACATTTGACTGTAATGAAGTCCAATACAACATCACTATCACTGTAAACTGCAGCCTCACAGGGCTGATGACACAACAGAGGGGTGAGTCAACGCCACAAAAACTGAATACAACCTCCTTCACAGAGGCAAGAGTGCAGGACTTCTTGGTTGAACTGTAACATAATGTCTGTGGTGGTTGAATAATTTGTTGTTTGTGCTGTTACAGTTAAATTATCTTGGAACCAGAGTCCCTTAGACTTTAAATTTGAACATGTCAACACCTCCAAGAGTTGTACGATTATCTTGCTTGTGCTTCCAGCTAGACCAGCTCATGTTTATATTTATTTTCCGATTCCACAAAAATATTAATGTTTAATAAGTCACGGTTGAGGTAACACCTTAGCCTTATTTTGAGGCAGGAAAAGCCCTGGTGTGAGTTCGAGTTTAAGCCTTGGTGTGGTTATTTAGAGGCTCTCTACATGGTTAAAATTAATCCTGCTGCTTCGTTCTCACTCCTGGTCTCCCTGAAGATTCTTGAGTGCCCTCACACCACAACGGTGCTGGTTATGTTAGGCTGCATCACTTTTACCACTTACCTCCGATACAATCATGGCATAAAAACAAGCAAGCACACACATAAATATGCAGACATCCACAAAACTATTTGCAGTACAGACTACATATTTCCCATGGCATTGGTCTCATAACAAAATGAAACCTGGTGCTTGTTTCTGGTCTATAAATGTTGAAGATAGAAAAGAAACACTGTCAAAAGAGTTATCCTCTTTTGCATAACAAACCACTCAGGAACAGGAGTGCAGAAGGAAGCACAATAAGCTGAAGATATGGCTGCTGATGTTGACTATTCATTTCCAATAAAACACTGAGGAGAGGTGTTATTCATGAATGATTTTTTGGGTTAAATAAGGTTCATTTAGACCAACAAATAATGACACCAAGGGCATTTCATTTCATCATCATGTGGCTGCAGCACTGAGATGCTCTCTCCAGCATCACCCTTCTCTTTTGAGGGCTCTGGATCCAGGAATGATTCCAGGAACGAAACAGACAGAGCCAAGATTAGATTTCAAAGATAAAATCAATGAATGGCAGGCAGAAAACACACACTCCTTACTCAACATATTCTGCAATGTCAGTTAAAAACAAATGAATGAATAAATGAATGAATGAACATGTCAGGAAAAAGAAAACAAGATGTCGAGGGGGATTGAGGCAGGAGGATCCATGTTACTGCTGTAATGACAAAACCAGCTAAGGCCAGTTTTTCAAACAGTGAAGTCAATGAAAATCTGGAATATTGATAGTATGCCATCCAACATTTGTGTGTTGATGCTTGAAATGCCCCACAATCCCAGTGTTATTAGCCAAGAGTGAACGTTGAAATTTTTTAATTATACCTAAACATGAAGAAAAGCAAAGACTCTGTCAATAGAGCTCAGTGCTGCCTACCTGCATGTAAAGAGTCTAGACTGGATCCCTCTGATGCCTCCTCTACAGAGGGAAACACAGCAGACTAACGCTGCTTTATTCTAGAACATTTCTAACATTGTGATGGTATCTAAACTTCTTAAAACCATCAATGCACATTCACTAATATACTTTCTGAAAGCTGATGCAGACATTTCAACCTACCCATAAGCTGTACGATATGATCATGATTTTTTTTTTCCCCTCAGAATTCTTAACCAGTAATCACCACCAATCACCAACCACAAACCTTAATAACACTTGCGTTGGGCACTAACATCCTGCCCTCGCAAACATATAATACAATAAAAGGGATTTTGGATTTGGATTTTGGATTGGACAGTTCAAAAATATTCTAGATTAATGACTTTTTATATGGAGTGGAACTGATATGTGTTACATGGACGCTGCTGGGACGAACCTTTAGGGGAAGGAGAGATTCATGGGTGAGTATCTCTGGCAACCCATTAGCACATTGTCATTTTGGTGTCAAATGGACAATGTTTTGCACCTCCTGCTGCCTGCTGGCTCCGAGCATGTCAAACACACTGTCATGGCGCACTAGAGTTATGTGCTATATGACTGGAAGCCACTTATATTTTTCAATCAAAAACATACAAACAAACAAAAAACCCATCAAATTGACAAAAAAAATTAGATCCCAACTACGGCAAAACTGTGAGGAAGAGTAAAGATAATGCCGTTCTGCTGATTCTTTAAAGACTCTCTCACTCCAGAGCTTGCACGTATGAAGACCTCTGCTCATGTGATTAACTTCTTTTACAGCTGGCAGGTGCAGGTTCCACCTGCGGTCTCTAATTTGCATGCCACGTATTGTCAGTGTGGGAATACATACACCAGATTAATCAAGTTACCTTGACTGAATCCTGCTCAACCAGCACCATGCTGTTACAGAGTAACCACCCAAACCTGCAGCTACAATGTAGAGCATGATGTGATGGAGTGGAATCATGACTGGTCACATGACTGCGGTGGCTAGATTTCACAGTGGTGTGGACAGCAATGGGACTATCAGTTTCATCAGTAGAAGCTCCTCTGGACTCCACTCCCTCTCTAAACCAGCAGTACGTTGGAGTTGGGGGACCACAAGAGGAGCAAATGTGATTGGCCATGATTGTCACCAGCTCCTAACAGACCCACTAATAATATATGATAATGAATTCTCTCTAAACCCACCTTTTCCACGTGAACCCCAGGTGTGCGGCATGCCTCCAGCCACAAAAATACTACAACTGTACTGCCTCCCTATGCACACTGTGTACTTAACTGCACTTTGCACCCTTCACCTTGAGTTCTGTAATTAACACCCACACTTTCATTCTCCATTTCAAGAGTCTGAAAGTTGTTGGAGCTGCAATGTGTGTGTACTGCAACATCTGAGTTGTCTCAAGACTATAAAAATAGATAGTGTCAAAGTCTGTGCTTCAAATCAAGTTGGAGCGGTTGTAGAACGTTATGGTCAATCACTTTAACACTGCATGTAATTTACAGAATCAACTACAATGGTAAGTAAGAACAGGACTGTATACTAAGATTACTAGCAATACCTCAGTATGACAATACTCCATTACATGAAGAAGTCCTGCATTCAAATGTACTTAAGTAAAAGTATTATCAACAAAACTGACTATCAAAAGTAAAAGTACTCATTATAGAGAAAAATGGTCCATGTTAGTGTTAGACGTTATATATTTGTTACTGGGTTTTTATTACTGGCATGTGTTACTCATGAATAAGCTGCCGTTTACTGTTGTAGCTAATTTAACTACTTTTCATCCTGTTGGGCGGTTTAATCGGTAACAGTGCATTATATTCTATGTTTCAAATAAGCTTATGTTGATCTTTTTGGATGTAGATCATTTTTGTTTGCTGCCCACAAACAACGTGGGTTACAAAATAATTCTCTGCAGCCCTGTAACAGTGTACTTTGGTGTGCAGTCCCAGCATGGGCCAACTGAAGCCCTCCCAACCATTTGCTTTGCAATATAACTACTCCTTCCCCCGCTACTGCTAGTTTACTTTCCTGCTGCAGCTATTGCATAAATGCAACAGGGCTTAATTAGCAACAATACGGGCCTCCACCTAGTGTTGGCAAGCTGCCTCATGATATGATGTGAAGAGAGGAAAGAAACTGTATTTCTGGCAGGCAGCTGTGAGTTACTTTGTCAGCGCAGAACATTCCTCCTGCACTTGTTGCTGTTATGTGACTGCAGTGTTTGCAGGGGAAAAGGTAAAGCTATGGAGTAGCTAGAGGTGATGGGTTGATGGAATTCAACAGTCAGGCAGCAGGTAGTGATGCAGTCATAGTCTGATAACATGCAGAGGCAGCACTGCTATCTTAGATTTGAGTTATTAGTCAAACTGTAAATAGTAACTTTTAGTATTTACGATAAATTTACACACAATTATGGCAGAATTAAGTACCCTGCTGTTGTTGGAGTCCAGTCAAAGTTGTACAGTGTTGTTACAAAGTGAAGTTTTCTCCCTCACAAACTCTGTGATGAGTGCAGACATCAGCTATGCAGGCAGGTTTGTAGCTCCACAACAGACAACTTAATTAACATTAATTAGTGACAGCAGATGACCTACCGCCTGCGACATTTGTCACTTCAACTGGTGAAAGTGACAGTCAGTGGCTAAAAATGGGAAGCTGCTCCCTGAATGTCTTCAGCACTGCTCTTGGCTAATGATAATTAGCGTCACAGTTAAGTAAATCCATGTATTGTCCCAGCCCCGGCCTCAAAACAGAGTCAATTGACAGTGTGACCAAATCCTATTTCACATTCACAGTCTGATTTTTATTGTCATATGCTGCACTGTCATATGACTGTCTTTATGCTGTCACTAAGCAAAGTTGTGCTAGCAGGCTGTGGTGGACGAAGCACAGTAAATAAACCGATACATGGATATCTCTGCAGCATAACGTATGTGATTATCCTGCAATACATCCCATTCATGGGATCATCATTAGTCATTCTAATTATTTTGGCTGTCCAGGGCCCTAGAAGTTAATGTCCCATTCATTTTCTTCCAAGGCTCGGATGGACATAAAACTCTCCAGGCTGAACGATCAGTACAAAAGATGAGCAACTGTGCTTGAAAATAAGAACATGCTGGTGTAACTTAACTCACAAGGTGCAATTCCTCGCTTGTGAACAACTGAGCCTTTCCAGGATGCCCCTTTCATACCCAATCATGATACTATCACCTGTTACCAATCAACCTGTTTACCTGTGGAATGTTCCAAACAGGTGTTTTTGGAGCATTCACAACCTTCCCAGTCTTTAGCTGCTCCTGTTTGACATGTGTTGCTGCATGAAATTCAGAATATTCAGATATTTCTAAGAATTAGTGGATGAGGTCAAATAATAAATATATTGTCTTTGTGTTGTTTTCAGTTGAGTAAAAGTCCAAATACGATCAGCACATTATCACATTCTGTTTGATTTATGTTTTACACAGCTTTCCAACTTTTCTGGAATTGGGGTTGTACTACATGCAATCTTTCTCTTTGAACTGTTAGTGTACAAAAAACTTTCTTTATATTACTGCCTGTCAGACTGCAACTTCCGCATATCAATTCTAATTAATCTTCACAAACAGTGGTCTTAATCTTCTTCTACTATTTCACTTGCTATTTTTTGTTTTCTGAGACCTTTACATTCTGAAGAGCAATAGCGATAATAGCAAGAGCACACTCATAAATCAAGAGTTTTTTTAGTGTATGTGCTGACCCTTTCAGCACTTTCCCATTGTGAGCACACTCCATACACGAAACCTCCTCAGATTTAGTAAGAGGTATGGAATTGGGACAGCCTGTTGGATTATACATTCTGAAACTATGGCCCAGGGTTTTGATGCAAGAGCTGACAGAACAAAGCCTTCTGAATTCCCTACAGTTCTGCTTCTTCTGCACAGCAGCATCAGCCCAGGCTCATGGATATCGTAGAATTTAAAGCCATGCTTTCACCATATCAAACGAACAAACTTGATTTTTCTGACACAAAGGCAGGAGGACTTAACAAAAGCATTTAGTATTGTTATGTCATCTGGCAGACAGACAGGAACAATAAGCACATCAGTGAAAAAAAAAACTTTGAAGCGGAATTACTTCTGGAACCAGCAGCTCCACCCATTTTAGTTATGTGGTTGTCACCCCGTATTCAGACTCCCCTTCACAGGCATGTAAATCAGCCTGACAGTTTTTTTGGTGCATCTCTACAGCAGCATTAGTATGGCTCTGGTACAGCCTTCAGTTTTGGAGAAGACACTCTGGATAAGTGGGGATATTATCAGGTGGCCCATGCTTCATCCCCAGTTCCCTGCTTCTGTGGCACCATAATTACATTTTAGCCCCTGCCTCAAGTGGAATTAGAACTAAGACTTAGAGCATATACCTGAAGCCCCTCTCTCTGTCTCACCTTCACTCCTTCCTTCCCTGACTCTCCTCTCGCCCAAGATGACTCAGTAAGCACAATCTTCCCAAAAATCTCATTAAGGCCCACCACAGCCACTGAGTGCTGTTGCATTATTCATGTGTTTTTCCCAAGCACTCTCCAAAAATGGGTGAATAATTCCATCTGATGTTTAAAATGCACAGCAAGAAAATCAGCTAGGTTTCATCTAAGCATACCTTTAAACTAACAATAGTGTTGCCGGGCTCCCAGGAACTCATGAAAAATCATCAATGAGAAGTGACCCACAAGTAACTCAAGCAGCATAGTCACACGAGCATATCATTTATATAAATAATGAAATGTGCTTCCTTCATAAAATGCAGCATTAGACATATTGGATTATATTTAAATCACTTAAAGACCATCAGTTTCAGACCAGATGTGACTCATCTCTGGGCTGAGATGAGTGGGAATTCATTAGCATGCAAATATTAGCATTCTATTTATGCATGGAACGCTAATCCACACACACGCAAACACACTGTATGTGTTCTTAACGCTCCCTGCAGAGTCATTCATTGTATCCATCGGAACAGCTAAAGAGATCTGCATAATTCTTCAGCTGAACCTGCCAAACTTTTTAGACGTGGAGAACTTGTCCTTGTGTTCATGCACAGAGATACAGAGGTGTTTGGGTGTAAGGGTGTGCACTTGCCTGTCTGCCCAGTGTCACAGCGTGTTTATGTAACTGCAGTGGCTGGCGAAAAATGCTGATGAATATTTCAGTTACAACAGCACAACATTGAGCTGGTAGTTGTTTTGCTGAGGAAGATAAGGGATTTATTAAATATCACATAGCTTGTTTTGACTCACCGATCATCACATATCTTGTGTGGCTGACTTCCACGGGTCTCACCAAGCCCTCCATAAAAAACTTTAGACAGAAATTCAGCCCATCTGTGCCCAACACAAGACGGCAGAGAGCCTAAGTAAAGCAGTGCTAGATCAAGGTGGCCAGAAACATGGTTCAAATAGGATGTTCATGTTGTTCTCTATTTGCAAGATATGTGAAGTGGGCAACTGTTAGTCAATGAGGTGTTACCAGGTGAGTCAAAACAACTTGACAGGCAGTGTTGGATTTAGTTGCATTTGGAGCCTTTCTGCTCCTGGTTCCACACCTCTGAATTGCTGCCCATTGCTCTGATTGTTCATAAACTCATATGGACAATCAGATCTGTCTCAATCACACAACACTAACAAAGCAGCTTTGGCCTGAAAATGCTGAATTTATTCAGCTTAGAAAATGCTAACTGTACAATTTGATCGATGGCTGTGATGGAGAAAAACAGTCCTACAAACCTACTGGAGCACAGACATGAGGTACTGCAGACTGGATCAGCTGCCAGTAGGTCTAATGAATAATCCCAAATTTTCACTAGCAAGTAGCAGTTGGATCATTTAAGCCTGTCAAAGTGTAGAATTAAATCCTACTTTGATCTCAGATTTGAACATCTTTCATATGGCAGATATAACACCACCTCTAATACAACACTGAGTCAACCAATGTAGACACGCGTTCAAACATCGTCCTCCACAAATTCACAGTGATGCAGCACTCCCTCGCCGTCTTCACTGGGGTCTATATTTATGACTCAACCAAAGATAATATAAGTAACAACACATCTCTTCCCACTGCTACATCTTTATGCAAGCCAGGGAATCTTGTGTGAGTAACTGAGGATGTGGTATCATTTTATGACTCCATTTTTACCTTCAGATGAGACATATGCTGTAGGCAAGCCCCAAGGAGGGCAGGAGATTCCACAGCTGTTGCTGTTAAATATGCAAATTGGTAAAATATGGTTCCAACTAAATATAACCCACCATTAAAATTTTAGTGTTGCATTAAGTAGGAGTATAACGCAATAATGACCCCACTGAGTCGCAACCTCAGGATGATTTAACCAACCTGTGAGTGTGATGGCTGAGGATGCAGAGAAAGAAAGGAATGTATGAATAAGTATGTGTGCATCAATCTATGCCTGATGTTGCATTGGGGTGTTGTATGGCTTTGTCTGTGTGTTATGGCTTTTGGCAGAGCTGTGGCTCGCATTAACTCAGCCAGATAAAGTGCCAAGCATTGCAGGATACTATATATAAATATAGTTATACAAGTGAGGGCACTGTATCTGAATACTAGACAGCCGGGACAGATTGCATGTGAGTTTGGCTTGATTTGATTGATCTAATTTGCATGGAGTATGGAATTACCCCCAAACTTTATTTCAGTTTCTCACTCTCGTAACATACATGTATTATGGCGTGGTACGCTTTGACAGCTTCTCTCTCCAAGTACCATAAGGACAAGTGCCTCTCATCTCCATGTGCAGCGAGAATGGAGGCTAACTCAGACTGGCAGATGGATAGAGGGCATCCAGTAAACAGCCACACAGGTCAGGGTGACATTAAAATGTCTTTCACTGACCAGCTCATTAAAGAGGGGAGCTGTTACACATGCACAGGCAGAAAAGCCACATTACCAGTATCGTAGTGGTACTTTTTAGAATGTGTTTCTTAAGTGTTCATTATCAATTTGTTTGCATTTTAACATTTCTTCTGCAATATGGATAATGTACATTGTTTTTGTCATTTCCTGTTTAATTACTAATTTCAGTAAAAGAAATATTTTCGCTATGTGTCAGGCCCACTGGTGAGTCAGACACTGTCAGCGCTGTGGTGGGCTCAGTTGGCAGCACTGACGATGACCAGCATGCTGTCAATGGCACATTCACACTGACCTCAGAGCAGTGAAACACAGCAGACCAGGACATCCTGCAGTCTGCTGAACACGGATCAACGGACTGGCCATGACGCACGGACATGGTTTGTCAGAGAGGAACCACTCTCTCTACACAGCACCCAACATTCAGGGAGGGAGAGCTCTGCTGGTATAGTTTCTAAAAGAGTGACGCTGGTAATAACACTGAAGCCACTGTTGACTGCCCAAGGTGGGACCTGCAGTAGATCCAAAAATGCTCTCTTCCATGGCTGACAATGTTAGAAAAGGGCCTTGGCCTCACTTACATTTGTCCTTTGAAGTTTCTAATATCTGAATAAAGACATTAGCCAGACAGATTATGGTCTTTCTAAGTAAAATCAGAGTACACTCTAACACAAACCAGTCCAAAAAGTGTTGTATCTAAAGACAAAGAAGAACAAGTGCTGGCCAAAGGACCTGATCACATCATTCAAAATCGCAAAATTTCACACTGATTCCAATTAATTCTACTGGATTCAAAGAAAATCTGCGTGAATTTCTGGCACTGTGCTGACCTTCGAGGGGATGGAGATGCTAACATAGCTTATTAGTGTACTTAATCTTTCACTGTGGTCTAACCTCCTCCAATGGAGTATTAACTGCTCCACAAAAGAGACATGGTTTTCATTTATGAGAAATGAGTCGATGAAATGTGTCGAGGTAATGCGTCTTTAATGAGGCAAGGTGGAAAGAAAAGTGTGGAAGCTGGCATGGTGGACTTCCGATTACCATAATTTTCCCTCAACCTTGAATGTTAACATTGTTATTGAATATTATCAAGGATTCTACAGTACCATTCATTAACAGTCTTGTCTGATGATAGTTTTGGAAGAAACAAATAATTATTGATAGAATTAATATCACTTACTCCATTGATTTAGCATTGCCCTGCTACAACATTACGGGAGGGAGAACGGACAGTTTGAGCATAAAAAGGAATCAAAGTCAGTAATGCAGAACCAGAGATACCATCTTTTTGTTTCAAAGTGCTTCTTCCTTGTACCTGGTACCTACATTACCCGAAATGCAACTAAACTCGATTCACTTAAACTGAATTTATATTACAGAACATTAACTCTGCCTTTTGAAACACAGGCTAGCCAAAATCAATCTAATCAAAATGTGACAAATGAATTCATTCAGGTTCTATGCAAGCAGTGTGGTTTGATCAAATCATGAATAAAAACTGCATATGATGAGTAGTTATCATTTGGATTTTAATGGTGGTACTGACCCGATATTTAGGTTTAACAAAATATATCAGCCTAACTGTAAAGGAGCCACTGATTCTAACATGCTGGAATCTGTGGGACTCACAGATTGAGTTTATGTTTGTGTCTCCACCTGTTCTGCGACCGCGTCCTGCTCACGCCAGACTGTCTGAATCACGCTCGGGCAAGAAGGCAGAACTAAGGCCCTTCTGCTTTCATTTATAATTCAGAGCAGCCCCACATACCATTTGTCTCCTGCAGAATTACAATTTCATATCTCCTGTTTCTGGGGAATTGCTTTTCGAAACAGGAAAAAGGGGGTGCACGCTTATTCAAGGTTTTCAGGTGTTCTTTTGTAAGAGCTCTTTAGGGAATAAAGCAGTATCATGTTAGGAAATTTATCAGCAAAAAAGATACAATGTGAAAGCAGTGAGAGATATTTCTTCACAAAAGGCTTCTGAGGGTTGTATGCATCCATCAATGAGAAAGTCAATAAATCTGCTCCATGTTTGCTGCATCTCATCTTTTTTCTGTGTGTTCAACCTGCACTGACGCCTCCATAGCCAACATTTAATCTCTTTATATACAAGAACATACTGCTATGAATGTACTGGGCTTAATACAGTGAAAACATAAAAGGCTTCACAGCACTACGCAATGTCTGGGCAACAGATTATACACAGCAGACTACTGAAAGATGTAAACAGTTAGAGTATCTGAGAGGTCTGTGCATGCAATTTTACAAGAAATACTACAGACTTTCATCAGCATTATTAACAAATATTAATAGAAAGACTTGGAATTATTGAGAATTATGAGAATTCTATTCTAAGTTGAAGGTCTTCAAAGTCCTCTTTTGTGTCTCTGCTTCCTGAAATCGGAAAGAAACTTTTCAGAGATTGTAAAATTGGCTTGGCTAATCCACAATTAGCACAAAGGTCCAGTAACAAAGCACTCCTCAGGTTCAGTCTGAGGAGGCTTTTCTTTCCAATCAGTCCACATTTCCTCACTGTGAGTCTGAAACTCAGTTCTGGGACTCAAACATTACTACAATAGATCCAGTTTGATTCCAAAAAAAAAAAAGGCTCCCAAAGCTCTCTGCAGTACTGTACGGGTCTATTTCTGGAACAGAGAGTCACTTTCACGTAAAATTTAGGACAGAAACATTCTTACAAAACAAATGCAGAGGCCAAACCAGTTTCATGTAGAAGTCTAATGTGAAGTCCTAATGTTCAGGTCATCTGCTGCTCTGACTATGAGGTACAGAAACACAACAGAGACATTTGAAAATGAACACTCAGCAAAACAACAGAGGAGTAAACCCATCATAAATAACTCAAAGTCAACATCTGTATGCCAGAGAAGGACAACGGAGAAAGATTTCTACTTTACAGAGACAGTGCACAAAAATCCAATAACGTCCACTGAGCTGCGAGAATGACAATGTGTGTGTGTGCATGTGTGTGTGCGTGTGTAAAGTTGTCTCATCTGTTGCACAGAGCTTCGAGGCAGCCTGGCTGGGACCCATTGGTCAACCTGTCATCACTGGTTCTGACTCACCGCTTAACCTTTGTGAGCACACACCGTTACAACACTGGACCCTTGGGGAGAGAGAAATGGATAAATGGATGGGGCTGCAGCAGGCTAACCCGCCCCCCAACACCATCACCACACCACACACACACTGTACATACAACACGCTGCACTCAGCTGAACTGTTTAGACAGAGTGGAGAGAGACTGATTCATTCAAAGTTAGAAAACAGTTCAGAGTGAGTGAGAGTGCACTGACCGAAGCAAGGCTGAATGGTTCATCAGTGTTCAATAAAACATTAGGCCAGATTTATCAAAGACATCAATAATCTTGTACAAACATTTCTTCATCAAACATTCGTTAGAAAATATTTGGATTTTTAGTCATGTTAGCCACATGTCTCTAGGGATGGCAATGTCACAAAGAAGCAATGTGAAGACATTCATGCAGAGGAGTCTGCAGAGTCTACTCTTGTGCCACCATGAGGTTGACAAATGTGGTTTCGAGTGACTTCTTTCAACAAGTATTGGGTGGACTGGGATGAAGTTGGTACACATTCCTGTTTCCCCCTGTCTAAATTACAAAACCCTCAGTGATCCTTAACTTTTATCTGGCACTATGATCTGGTCATTACATTTTGATAAAACACCTGTAAAATGAATAACATTCCCATCAGCCTCAGCTGCACTTTGTGTTTAATAGTAATTAGCAAATGTTAGCACGGTAATATACTAACCTAAGATGCTGAACATGGTAAACATTGTTCCTGCTAAATATCAGCATGTTAGTGTAGTCACTGTTAGCATGTTGACACTGCACCGCTGTGTCTAAAGACAGTTTCACAGAGCAGCTACCATGGCTATTTACTATTTACACTTGTTAAACTGTACTGTAATGTTAGTTATTAAGAAGATCTAAAATAGGAATGGACACAAATAGCAAGGCGTCCCATCACTGCATTTCAAAATATCCTAAAGACTTGTGCTGTGCTAAGAAGTCATCTGGTCTCTGCACTTGATTTTTTGCTAATAATGACACCATATGCATAACAAAAACATCTGTCATGATGACTTCTACGAAAAGTGTGGGAGTAGTTACAGAGGAAAATATCAATGTTTCATAATCCAGTGTTTAAAAACTGACATTTTTCTTTGCACAGAATGATTACATACTGTAAAACACTGGAGATAATGCAACAAAGATAAAAATGAATTCTTCTACACAACATTTCTGTTCTTGCATCACTGCTGGTGTCCAAAGTGAACAACATGTGTTCAATACAAAATGTGGGCTTCTAATTTGCTTTCTAGTCTAAAAATGGAAGAACTCGACATTGTTACTGCCAAGTGCAGAAGCAGAAGACTGTATTTCTTTGTGGTAAAGAATAGAAACCAATTGAAGAGTGTTAGTAAGACTTAAGGGTAACTCAAAAACCAGCCATGATTCATTTTTCTCCATGCCAGAGGTGGTAGCTCAGACGAACACAATGCAGCTAATGCAGGCATTTCAGCTGGCAAGCACTGAGGTGCAAGTGTTGGAGCTCGGAACTCTTTGAGGTGTGAGTTACTGTGTTATATATTTTTTGAACTGGGAAAGAGACCAAAAAGCCCTGAAGGATTTGGCAGTAATGCCAGCAGTGTTGCTGGAAAACTTTGTCTAAAAATGTAAAACAGTTAAAATTGTACTGCGTGGTTCAGAACAAAGAGAAGCCCTCCCTTGCCGTCTAATCTTCATAACGTTAAAAGACCAACCACCTGTTACAAGTAGTTGTTGCTTCCTCTTGCGATTGCCGCATCTGAGAAAAAGACTGTGGTATTATGTTTGCAGACAAAGCCAGCATTGAAAATAGACCAGCAAGTGGGATCCCTGGAGCTAATTAGTAGCCGCGCCATGATTGTCTTTAAATACCAGGTGGGCAGGACAATGACACGTCCAGACAAAAGAGGAGAACAGAAGGCCATCCCTGTGTGATAAGAGGAGGACATAAAGTAAATCTACCACTTAGGACATGTTACGGGTGTGTGATGTGGATGCATTTGTGCTGTCAGACTATCCTAAAAGGTCACTGACAGAGAAATGAGTCCGTGTTGTGCTCCAACCTCAAACTGCAACACCAATAATGACTGCATCTGCTTGTGGGACTTTACATTAGTCGAAATCCTTTTTTTTTTTTGATTTAGTAACTTACACATACACTTAATTACAATATCAATTGATCCTGGTCCCAGTCTGCAGTGCTCATTACAACAAGCTGTTAGGGTTTGATAGAGATGCTAAAAAGAGAGTTGCATAAATGACTATGCTTCAATGAATACCGAGTGACTTATCTAGGCATTAAGACATCTTTGAAGAGCTAAAAATGTTGGTTTAGACACGGGAGAGAGAGGAACACTGGAGCAGCAGCGCTGTGAGTGTCAGCAGTCGTAGGATACAGCAGGGACGGGGGTTGAGGGGGCTGGCATGGCGTTGCCGTGTGTTCCAATGCATTTTTCAAAGCCTCTGTGTTTGTAGCCTCATTTCACTCATCATTTTCCCATATCTGTCTTTGTGACCAAAGCACTCAGCACTGAGGTTGGCCCTAGATGAAGACCTGCACAAAGCTGTCAATACGCAGCACCATTCTGTTCAGCTGTGACTCCAGTAATAATGGGGCAGACGGGGGATAGATGCTTCCATGTTTGCCTATTGCAAGCACGATATATGAGTCCTGCCGATCGATTCATCCAGGCCTACAAGCCAATTATTTCTCCCACCTCTACGACTGTCCAGAGACTTCATTTTAATTACGCCTTCCAGTCAGCACTCCCTCATATTCAGGGTAAGGCCATGTAATGGATCAGTGGCCACCATTTTGAGTCACGTGTCACATACCATTCAGAACAGATGGGTTTTTCTCTCGTGGACTGGAAGCCAAGTCATGGGTTGGCTTGGACTTGTTGGCAGATTATTTAGATTCAGGTGAAATCTTAGAAATTCAGAACAGATGGCCAATTCAACCAGCTCTTCCTTTCATTGGTCTGTCTTTGTCTTTGGTTATGAGTCTGCAAATGAAAACATTTAACCACCTATCCTTTGGCGAGTATCTCAAAGAATAAAAGGGCAGAACTAAAGGAAGATTGAATTTGGACCTACGTGGTCAGAAACATAAGACCAAATAAAGGCTAATGTTGTGCCATGCCTGATGGATGTGTAGGTAACTGTTTGCTGACATGTTGGCCATCAGAACTTCAGCAGGTGATAATATATCAGCGTTGTATTTACAGCTTGTTGCACTGGCCCAGGGGGCCAAAACACCAATTAATGCAGATTTCAAAATGACTTTGAATGGCAGTGTACCTTATCATCACCAGTTTATCTGGATAATTTTTGCAACGGATAGAACCGCGTAAAACATGGTTCATCTACTTCATAACGTTTTTTTAAATTCCTTAGTCCCTATTGTCACCTACTGTGGATTTATTCAACAAATGACTATGATTAATGACTGTCAGCAAAACCCAATCTGTTGAAGAACCAAGGCTTTTCATAAACTAATGTTCTCCTGAAAGAATGAATTATTAAAGTCTTATGAACAGATTGGAATATAGCAATCTGGATATTCTGCCTTAGTTGTTTTTAATGGGGTCAGTTCAGTTTAAGTTGTTTAGCTGTGTGCATCAATTTTGTTGTTTCCTATGTGGACGTTTAGACTTTAGGTGGCACAGTGGGACGGAGGTAACACTGTTGCCTCACAGCTAGAAGGTCCCAGGTTCAATTCTCGCTGTGGGAGCTGGTGGCGTGTCCTCCACCATGCCTTCAGTGCCTGCTGCTCGAGGAAAAAAGGGGCCTTTCTGTGTGGAGTTTGCATGTTCTCCCCGTGTTCACCTGGGATATCCTCCATAAAATATACCCCTACTAAAAACATGCAAGAAGATCACCACCTGACCAATGGTGATGAAAAAGATTGGGTCCGCCGGCCGGATGGCAGCCCAGGATGGGTTTCTGCCAGCACCATTTCAATTGATCTCTTGTGCTGCAAGGCTTTTATCGTTTGACAATACCAGTCCCAGCAAGCACACTCTATCTGACCTGAGTCGTAACAACCATGAGAGGCAATGATGGCACTTTCTAAGCTGTCAAATTACTCTGTCTCCATCTCCATAAAATAAAGAAAAAGGAAAAGGGAGAAAAAGATGTGACAATGTGACAGTGTATTCACTTCAAGCGTTTCCCAAAAAACATCTCCTGTGCTTTTCAGGCAGACTAGGATGCTGCAATGATGCCCCATGGCCCTCGAGGTCTCTCCATAACATGCTGTCACCCAGTCACATATTATTCTTACAGCAAGCCTTGTGCACACACTTCTCTTGCTTGCACTCCAGGGCAGAGGGGAATGACGGGGTAACAGTGTCTGCTCAGTGGTTCTCAATAGGAGTCCTGATGGCCAGTACGTGTCAGGGCCAGAAACCTGTCAGTTGCGTGAGAAGGATCAGTCCACTGAATACTAAAAAGTGTCAGTTACCCACAGGGTTGACACAGACCTGTCAGCGGGCTGCTGTTCCTGTGAATCTCTAGCTGCCCAACATCCGATGCACCACAGTCAAACGTGATGGATCACCTGCTACATCTTCTTAGCAGCAACACAGAAAAAGATGGATGGCGTGTCAGAAAGGGGTAGAGATGGACCACGATGGGCCTCAACAATGACAGGCAAAGCATATCTAACTAATAATGCAACAATTCCATGTGAGACTATCTGATCATAAACAAGCACAATGTGCAATATGAATGTTGAGTTGCCTCTGGGCCAGTCATTAAAATTTGAAATTGTTTTGACCTGTAACTGCAGCACCCTCCTTGTGTAGAACAATGCAATTTTGAGATTGTTGTGACACATGTGTGAGTAACCATATTCACACAAGTCTATTTTTACCCCAGTCAGCTACATCTTATACATTTCACCCAATGAATGGCCAAATGAGGGAAGAGTTAACTTTTTATTCTTTCCTTCCTCGATTTCACTGTGGGAGACATAAACAGATTTGAAGGCATAAGAAACAGTCTATGAACGACACAAGAGCTGCTCCACTCATGTGGGAAAAAGATCTGATTATGAGCCTGTGGCACCAGAGCATCATTGAGGAGGATCAATAGCGACAGATGAGTGCAGTGGAGTGACTTCCCTCTCTCTGATTCCCTCTGAGGAGTTATGTCGTGTCCCACCATTGTCAAAAAGACTGGCAGGCTCTGCAGATGTCCAGGCAAGCAAAGGCATGTGGACTGGCCCTGATACAAAGTGGCATGATAACCATGTCACCAAGGACCAGCAAGGTTAAGTGTGTTCCTGCTGTGATTACTGTTAAAAGGCTTATCAATGTATAACAAGAGCTGATTTGAAATGAGTGCATAAAAACTAGTCTTTTGCACTGCCTTTTCTAGAAATAATCACAAGAAAGCTTGGTCCATTAAAGTCTGAGATAAACTGTATTGGTTGCCATGATGGCAGTCCTTACCAGCAGTGCCTACTATAGCAAGGTCATGGACACAAAATCTTCCTTAAATACAGTACTGTAAGACCTAAATGTTTGACCTCTTGTTGACCGGTGGTAAATTGGTGCAGGCAGCAAATAAGGCCCAGTTACTAGTCCTCAATATACTGTAACAGATATCTTCGCTCTCCAAAGGAGTTGGTTTGTTCGGCTGCCTCAAGAGAAGACTGGTCAAGTACAAGTGCTAAGGACCAGTCTAGGCCGAGTAGGTCTACGGGAGGAAACATTCTGCAAATTCTAAACCAGTGCAAATTAGGCTGTGTCCACACATGGCAATGAGGCTGTGTGCAGTAGTCTTATGCTTTCTGAGCCTCACTAGTCAGGATGTAATGGCACAACAAGTTCAGAGGGCCACTGTAGCAACAGGAGTACAACAAACACTACTGAGATGCAGCCATGCAGTTGGAGTTGTTTGGTACTCTCAGATTTGGCAGCACGGCAGCTAGCATTGTCACCTCAAAACAAGAAGGTCTTTTCTGTGTGGGGTCTGCATGTCCTCCCACTGTGTGGGTTTCCACCATCTACATTAGGTCAATTCACCTGTCACAGCCCTTGACCAAGAACTGGAGCTGCTCTCCAGACACTGCACGGTGGCTGCCCACTGCTCCTCTGAGATTGGTTAAAGGCAGAGATCAGATTTCACTACATTGTACTGTGACAAAATAAAACCTGACTTAGATTTACTGATACCGATCCTGCCTGACTTGGCGACCACCGCTAACCTTAGTATTTAAGGTTGTTTTACAATTTTCAAGCTCTCAGATCATGACGAGATTTTTCACATCCAGTGGGAAGGTCAAAGTGTAGACATGGACATCAAGGATAATATAAATCGAACTGCATTTTTCTAGAGGTGTATTGCGCATTACAGCCTTTTCACAAACTCTTGATTAGAAATCTAAACAAGCCTTTCACACATCTAGCATTCAACTTCATTAACATACTCGATGCAACTGACCTTTATGAGCAATCTAAATGAAATCAAAATAGTCTTCCACTGTTATGGCAGACAGAGACGTAGCCCTAGCTCAAAAACATCAGACACATTTACTGCTGATCCGTTTGTGCTTCCCACAGTTGAGGAGTGATGGTGCAGAGCCGTATGTAATAACACGCAATGCTCATTTCTCTGTACTCCAGCAAGTTAAACAGCTGTGTCACAATATTCCATCTTTTAGCAGCACTTGAAATTGTGTGGCAAGGGGCTCGAGACATTCTCACAATGAAACCAGAGGGTGGACTTGCTTGCATTTAGAAATGTCAGGTAATCTGTCTTTCAAGGATGAAAAGGCAGCCGTTGGGGATACTCTTGTTTCCTCTAAAGAAATCAATGAAGGAGGTGGTTTTATTTGATAGAAAGCAGAGGGAGAAAGAGGTTTAAGCTGAAAATACATTTAGTAAATGGAGGAAAAAAACAAAACAAAGCACTAGTTCTTAGAATGAACAAGGTATCTACATGAATGCTTAAGCCACACAAATTAAGAAGATGAAAGTGTACTACTAGGCAGCACGCACAAGTATAGTGTGAGGGGAATTTCATACTCATTTCTGAAATACACAACTAGGCCAAATACTTTCTTTTCTTTGCACATTTATCACTGGTACAAAAACAGAGCCTGAAGATCTCCCCACAATCTAATCTCCACAGCTTTAATCTGTGCATTTTCTGTAACCGCATCCACTTCTCGTTACTTGGGTTTCCTTTCTTTTCATCCTTTCTCCATCCCACCGGTCGAAATGAATGGGCGAGTGTGGTGAGCTATCTATGGCAGGCTGGAGGAGTTCTGATTTATTTCCACAGCTCAACCAAACTGACACACTGACAGCCCGGATTGTTCTGTAGCCATGATAAATGCCCCATAAACAGACGCTCCAAGCCTGTTAAATGTGCTAACTCTGGATCCACACGGGGCCAGAGAGGGAAAAAAAAAGGCTAGGTGGGCAATCATCGAGTGGGCCGCAGCACTCTCTGCTCTCATTTCCACATTAAAGCTACCAGGGTGATGGGATAAGAATGGTGATTCCAGCCAAAGTAGAACAAATGATCCTTTCATGCTTGCTCCCCTAATGTGGTAAAAAAAAATGTATTAACAACGTTTTGTTAAGCAGTCCCGTGTTGTGATAATCCTGCATGGCACAATGTGTAGAAATCATTACTCACATTCATAATGAGTTAATTAGCTGGTTTAAAAACAATAGGCAGCTCCTCGCAGGTCATCTCCTCAGACTACCTGAGAAGAAAAAATATTTTAAGACTCTGCCACCTCATCATTAAGCACTTATCACCCATTGGAGTGTCTCTGTCTCCGTCCGCACACCCATCTTAGCCCATCTCAGTCAGCACAGCCTGTGTAAATCACACACACCAGTCTGGAGACAGACTGAGCCTCCCAAAAAGGTGTGTGTCGTCCTCCCATCTCGCTCTGGCTTTCTACTGCCTTCAATAGGAGACCTTTAAGATGGTTGACTGACAGAGTCTGGGCGACAGAGCTGAAAAACAAGCAGATAAATCAGCCTCTGCCCACCCGGTGCACCTCCTAGTGTCCATCAGTCAGCTAAATGGGCAGCACTCACCACAAATTTAAGCAAACCTGCACTCCAATGGGTGGGTGGTGAGGTAGGGTGTGGGGTGGTGATGTCTGTGTTTGTGTAGTGGGGGAAATGGAAAAATACAACCATATCACCAGACGATAACAGTGACACCGGACGATTCTATAAAACTACGTCCCACATCAGCGTTTTTAAATGCTCACCTTCTACAACATGTGCACATGGCATCTACAGTGAGGTTAATGTTGGAGAAATACTGTGGCTGCAGCAAATAAATTATAGTTAAGATATGATTAGGGTTAGAGAAAGATCACAGCTATGTTAAACAAAGGTTAATTGCAGCAAACTTGGGACTCCTGCATGAAAGTCAAACTCACCACACAATGTCTGCTTCCGATCGGTGGACTTTAATTCAGTAAATCAAGAAATAATCAGTATAAGCTGCAGCCATAAAAATATTGATATGTCTTCTAAATAATGTTCAGCAATATTTCTGGATTCCAATCAGAACCTGAACTATTAATAAACTACCTGTATACCTTTTGCTAATGCTAGTAACAGTCCATCCATCCGCCCATTCTCTAGACTGTCATATAGACGCAGAGTGTTGGGGAGGATCAAGCTTATCTCGTTTGGCACTGGGCAAAAGGTGAAGTGCAGTCCACCCTGCACAGGTTGACAGTCTACAGTAACACATGGCTCAAAATACAGCATCATCTAAGTGGCTCTAAAATGAAACATGGGTGACGATGGAGGACGTTGCGCTCCTCCCTCGGAGCTCGGTGGCAGACTGGACATCTGTCATCCCACAGTAGGTTGGGCTTCAGAAAGGCTTACCAGTATCTCCCACAGGCCCTATCACAACTGTGCAGATAACTGCAGAGGAGTGTTGAGTTGATCTGTGCTCACAGATGTGACATATCACCAGCTACAGGTACCGTCACAACACTTCTCTTTCATTTCAGCCCTGCATGTATTCACCGCCATCCCCTCTCAGGTCAGTAGTTCTAATCATCATCACCACAAAAGGACTTCAGTGAGCGTTAGGCAGGTCTGGGCTGTCTGGCAGCACCATTTGTCAAATCTGCAGCACTCATTGCAATTGGACACCTGACAAAAGCTTAAAGGCATTTTCCATGAGGTGCCCCCTGTGTGTGTTGAAAAGTCACCGCCTGTGACTGCTCCAAATGTCTATCTGTGTGTGTGCAGGTTGGGGGGGGGTGTAACGGTGTGAGCCAGTTCAGAAGCGCTGTCTTATTAAATTATCCCTGTGCCTTTTACAGCAAGGCCCCCAACCCCTCTCTTTCCATCTCTCTGCGAGGCTAAACATTTGTCTTTCCATTCATGGGTGAATTTGTATTCCATTGAGATGGGTTCCTGGTGGCAGACTGATGGTGGGAGAGGGGGAGGGTGGGGAATGGGTGCAAAGTCCGCATTCAGGCTCACTGTTTTCCATCTCACTGCTTGGTTACAGCACTCAACAGGGAGATAATGCTGGAAATCAAAGGCCGTCCACAGTGCTTAAATATTCCCCCTAATTAATGCCCTTCATCATGAGTGCTTGTTAGTGCTTTTTATTGATCACCTAATATGACTTAAAAATATTCACAATTTGCATAACATTTGTCAGTGAAGCTGAACATTTAATTAAATATTGCATATATTTCTGACTGTTAGTACATTTTTTATGCAAATATTCCATAAAAAAGTCTTATTAATTTGTCTTAACATATTCTACTGCTGGCATGTCACTTAATACTTCATGTGTTTCAATATATTAGAAGTATGGAGCAATTCTGTTTTTCTTACAGTCGAGTTTACTGAGAGTAAACTACAACTGTTTGCTGTTACAGGAAGCCAATTTCCCCTAGGGGGATCATTAAAAATTTCACCCTGTTTAATCTTATCTTCAAAGTGTCAGGACACTTCCTGTCTGATAGAGACCTCATGCTCGCCTTTAGCACCGTATCATAACCTGCTATGATGGTGTCAACCCCTCAGCGAGCTCCATCTGATTGGCCAGGTGACTGTTTATTTAGCAACACTCCATTAAGTTGACACAGCGACTCCTATCACGAGGCGCACCACTTTGGCTTTAATCAAATTGACAGCTGAGGAGCTGTAATCAATGGGGGTATTTACATAATGCCAGGCTGCAAAAATACAAATGATACCACCTGTTCTGGCATTATAACCACTGTGGAGGGAAATGGGAATCTTCCAGCAACAGGGTTACACTGATAAAGACATCTGAAAGTGGAACTGAGTCTGTTTTTTTAAACTTGGCAAAATTGCATTTTGCAACTCTTGATTTATAATAACTTGCAAAACAAACTTAATTAGGAAACACTGCCTTCACACCTTATTCAAAAATGTTTCAAGTAACCATTTTGAAGTCTGTTTCATGACTCACATCTTACTGTTATGTGTATATCTTGTCCATAAACTGTGTGTTTTGTATCTGACCCTGTGTTAATTACTCTACTTTCTCTTCTAAAAGAGAATGTTTCTCAAGAGATTTTCTGCCTAAATAAAGGTTAAATACTGTAATAAATAATACTTCTGTAGTATTTAGCCAGTTTACAACCCTGATTCTAAAACAGTTGGGATACTGTGTCAAACATAAACCAAACAGAATGGACAAAGACAGTATATTTAACTTTTGGAACTCATCAACTTCATACATTTTTGTAAATATCTGTTTATTCTGAATTTCATGCAGCAACATGTTTCAAACAAGTTTGGACAGGAGCAACTAAAGACTGGGAAAGATGATGAACGCTCCAAAAACACCTGTATGGAACATTCCACAGGTAAACAGGTTGATTGGTAACAGGTGATAGTATCATGATTGGTTATGAAAGGGGCATCCTGGAAAGACTCAGTCGTTCACAAGTGGGCTGGAGGCTAGGTTGTAATGTCATAATGGGACATTTACAATAATCAATACTCATATACAGTGGATATAAAAAGTCTACACACCTCTGTTCAAATGCCAGGTTTTCGTGATGTAAAAAAGTGACAGCAAGACAAATAATTTCACAACTTTTTCCACCTTTAATCTGACCTATAACCTGTACAATGCAAGTGAAAAACAAACAGAAATCTTTCAAGGGGGTGAAGTAAAAATAAACAACTGAGATAATGTGGTTGCATAAGTGTACACACCCTTTTATAACTGGGGATGTGACTGTGTTCAGATTTTACCAATTACATTCTAACTCATGTTAAAGCATCAGCACACACCTGTCGCCAATTAAAGTGCCTCTGATCAACCCCAAATAAAGTTCAGCTGTTCTAGTAGGCTTTTCCTCACATTTTTGTAGCCACATCTTCCAGCACAAGCCATGGTCCGCAGAGAGCTTCCAAAGCATCAGAGGGATCTCATTATTCAAAGATATCAGTCAGGTGAAGGCTACAAAAGAATTTCCAACGAATTAAACATACCATGGAACACAGTGAAGACTGTCATCATCAAGTGGAGAAAATATGGCACAACAGTGACATTACCAAGAACAGGACGTCCGTCCAAAATCGATGATAAGACGAGAAGAAAACTAGTCAGGGAGGCTACCAAGAGGCCAACAGCAACACTGAAGGAGCAGCAGGAATTTCTGGCAAGTACTGGCTGTGTAGTACATGTGACAACAATCTCCCGTCTTCTTCATATGTCTGGGCTATGGGGTAGGGTGGCAAGACGGAAGCCTTATCTTACAAAGAAGAACATCCAAGCCCAGCTTAATTTTGCAAAAAGACATCTGAAATCCCCAAACGCATGTGGGACAATGTGTTATGGTCTGATGAAACCAAGGTTGAACTTTTTGGACATAATTCCAAACGGTATGTTTGGCGCAAAAACAACACTGCACATCACCTAAATAAAACCATACCTACAGTGAAGCATGGTGGTGGCAGCATCATGCTTTGGGGCTGTTTTTCTTCAGCTGGAACTGGGGCCTTAGTCAGGGTGGAGGGAATTATGAACAGTTCCAAATACCAGTCAGTGTTGGCACAAAACCTTCGGCCTTCTGTTAGAAAGCTGAAGATGAAGAGGAACTTCATCTTTCAGCACGACAATGACCCAAAGCACACATCTAAATCAACAAAAGAATGGCTTCACCGGAATAAGATTGAGGCTTTGAAATGGCCCAGCCAGAGTCCAGACCTGAATCCCATCGAACATCTGTGGGGTGATCTGAAGAGGGCTGTGCACAGGAGATGCCCTCGCAATCTGTCAGATTTGGAGCAGTTTTGCAAAGAAGAGTGGGCAAATATTGCCACATCAAGATGTGCCATGCTGGTAGGCTCCTACCCAAAAAGACTGAGTGCTGTAATAAAAGCCAAAGGTGCTGCAACAAAGTATTAGTTTAAGGGTGTGCATATTTATGCAACCAGGTTATTTTACGTTTTTTATTTTATATTTTTCCCCTTTAAAGGTTTCTGTTTGTTTTTCACTTGCATTGTACAGGTTATAGGTCAGATTAAAGGTGGAAAAAGTTGTGAAATTATTTGTCTTGCTGTCATTTTTTTACATCACGAAAACCTGGCATTTGAACAGGGGTGTGCAGAATTTTTATATCCACTGTATCTTACTCACTAATATGTAGGGTTGGAGTGTTGTGGGTTGTCAAACACCTGTAGAATCAAGGCCAGAGAAATGATAAACTGTTAAAAGTGACTAAATTTTCAATAAATATTAACAAAAGTTCTTAGCGTAAAAATAATGGTCTTTATTGTACAAAAGATGCTCTGTGGGCTTTTTGACCTCTACGGAGCTTCTATGACTCTTTGATGTGCACTGCAAGACACATTCCTGCTGACTGTTTCACGCTATTGCATCAAGTGACAGCTGGTGGCAGTAATTTGCTACGAAATGTAGTAATGCACCAGCATGTTTCAAAATACGCAAAAAAAAAAAACAACAAAAAAAACTGTTTTATAAGAAGGAAATGCCTTTAACATGTTGACAATGTTTTGATGAGAAAGACAAAACATAATCATAGCTTTATTTGTTTACAAGATGAATCCACAGGGTACCTTTAATTAGTATACTTGCAAAAGTTTTTCATCTGTCAATCTATATTTAACCGATTCAAAATTTAAAATCAGCTTCTGATGAATGTTGGACTGGACTATTTCAGTTGCGAGGCACAAATTGAGCATTTAATGTGAAGGCATTTCCTGAGCCCTGCAGTCACCCTGTCGTCCTATTTAAACAGTGTGTTTGCCGACTGTATGTGGCATTAGAGAAGCATCGGAAGAGGAAAAGCATGGCTTGGTAGGAACTGGGAAAATATTTCCTGTGGGGAAAAAAGAGCTGTTATCTATATCCTAATTTCATGTGTTTCACACCGGAGCTACTCATCAAACTTCTTCCCTCTGACTTCCTCAATTTTAAGGATGAGAAGTAGCCCTTATATTTCTGGGGAGCGTAATACAACTTTGTCACAAATAATTAACCCAGTCAGCCAGAACCTTCTGAAAAACAATAGTTGAGAATCTCCGAGGCTGCTCGGCTGACATTTCCACTGTTTGTAAAGCTGTCTACCCTTTTCAGCAGAAGTCCACGGTCAATGTGTACAGTTTAGTGGACTTCTTTTTCACCATCTGTGACAGAATGACAGAATGGCTTCCAGACAGACTTTTACTGCTGGAGCAGAAAATTAAATGATGATGAAAAGGACTGAAACTCTGTAGAAACCTTTCAGAATTTGTATTCACACTCAGAAATATCAATCCAAACTTATATTAATGCCAATTACAGGAGTCTTAGGTATAATCGCTCTTATTTACAAGGTTTTTCTTGGTGTGTAAAACCTCACCATAAATTGATTATGCTGCAAATGCGCCTTGTATACAGTATTACAGGCACAGTTGGTGATATTAATGTTAATTTCTTTGCAGAAAAAGCAGGCTTTTTGAAGAATTGTAACTGCAGTGAAATCAAACAAACACAGGCAGAAAATAATGTTCAAGCTGTCCACATTTTTATGGAAAAAAGGACTCGAGGAGATACGCTCTCTAGACAGGAGAAACAAGCAGTCCTCTCACCTCTCTTTGTGTTTATGGAAAAAAGGGTGTCCGATTGTTTTCTTTTTGTTGTTGTTGTTGTTGTTTGTTCTGTTTTTTTTTCCTCGAACAAGCTTACCACATCAACATAAAAGTAATCCGCTTTAAATTCTAGCCCACTCCCGGAATTACAGCCATCCTCTGAACCCCGAGAATGAAATTCAGCTGAAACAAAAGGCTGTGTCTGTAATTAAAAACAAATACTTGCATTATTCAGTTGCAATTATGTGGTGAATTTCGTCATATATGATCTTATATTAAAGCAATTCAGCTGATACGACTGCGGGGCCGATTCTGCCCAGAGGGAGAATCATGTACTAATTGCCTCTGTTTGCTCCCCATTCAATAATAATAATGAGCCTGTAAACAAACATTGTCATAAAAGAGATTCTGGCTCTTTCCGTGTTCTCCATTTACTGGAACCTACGTGATCAAATATTCATAGATTTCCATGGCAGCGAATCACAAAGAAGAATCAAGCTTCTCATGACGCGCGGCTGGCTGAGCCCAGGAAGATGTCTGAGTCTCACACTGCATGTAGGAGTAAGCACGGTTCTTTTCTCAGTGTTCTCCACCGACATCCAGAAAAAATTAAAAACTGATTTTGCCTTAAATTTCAACAAGTGGTCATCCAGATCGAGGGGCGATGACATACAACAGCTGTTCCCGTCCTGGCCCGAGCCACCCTTGGTTGTCTCACTTGTGTGTTATGCCTCTTAGACCACGACTCAAGGAGGATGCCCCGTGCTCATGCACTCTGACTGACAGCAGGAGTGGAAGTGATTAGAATCTTCTTTAAATGAGTGTGTGTAGACGAAGCTGAGAGACTGAAAGAAAGCCGCAGAATGACAGTCCTCAAGAAATTTACTGTATGCTTGGCAGCTGGATGTCGACTGTGGAGAGGCACTGAAGCAGTTCTGGGATTATCTAAGGAACCATCAACACAGCCAATCACACAAGTGGACCTGTGCTGTACACGAAACCACTCAAACGAGCGGCATGGAACACAATCGTACCACTGCTCATAGATGAGATTTTCAAACCGTGTGCGGTTTTGAACTGAACACACACAAACACAGTCTCCATCAATAACTCGTCTCTGTGGAGTCCTGCCTGCACACATGTTCAGGCCAAGCTGCGTAGTTTATAGTGGAGCAGCAGAGGTTAACAGACACTGCTCAACTGATCACAACACTATGACAGAAATACATTATTGTCCTTGGATAATTCCATGGTGCTGCCATGTGTGGCGCTGGGGGGTAATGACTCTCCTGACTGACTTCTGCTCCACACAGTGCATGTGCATAGATGACTCATTTTACATTCACTAAATGTTTTATATTTTTCTAATGAACTCATCAAGATTATTGTGAAGTATAAAACACTCTGATTTCCAAACAGTACAAATCTCACACTGCCTTTTCGCATCAGGAACTGCAATAATCTATAAAGAATTCCACATTTCTTTGTCATATTTTATGGTCACGGAAAAGACATTTGTTAAAGAGATCGCTTTCTGCAACCGCTTCAAAGTCTGACAATATTCTGTAGGATGCAAAGAAAGCAGGCATGACAGCAGCTCATGTCTTTAAATTCTAAAAGTGGTTCTGTATTGATGAGACCGAACCGGCGCAGACGTGGAAGCACCTGTTCACTAACATGTTTAAAGAGGAAGTGATTCTTAGTGGAGAGTCGAGAGTTTGACTGAGGAATGTTTGATATAGAATCGAGCAGCTCCTGGAGGAGTTTAAAGTTTCTAGAAAACAACAGAATACAAAGAGAAATAATCAAGTGCATCAAGGTGAGGATTGCCACCATCAGATGTCATCATCATGAGGTGTGCAAAAGACTGAAGACACTACATAAGTGCAGTCGTATGACTAGCATTATACATGATGGGTATATTAGAGTTTCTCTATGGCGATGCTAGCTCAAGTACTGATTGCTTTTCACTGGGATTTTGCTGACAACCTTTATCAGATGTGGTTTTCCTACTTGCGTGTCTCATGCAACAGATTCGCTCTCACTTTAATCTCTGCAGCTGTATGCATCGGCTCCATGCAGGCTCGTGTTTCAGCCGTGTCTCACGGGTGTAACCACTCTATTTTGCCAACAATACACACGTAAACATGAGGTGGATGCCTAATTCTTTTTTGCTTAAAAGCACTAATTAAACATATTCATCCACCTTTTGCAACCTAGGCAGAACAGGGCACGCTTCTCTATGGACATAGACACATGTACGCACAACCACACACACACACCTCGATTGCAAGTTTCCAAGTTTGCTGAAATATGGATCAATCATGCCGTAGGTTTGTACAATAGTGTTTTGTTTGATATGTTAACTGTAATAATACCATAGATATCTTGTTAGTAATGTGTTAATAAACTTTGTTACAAGGAGAAACGGACATATTTCTGTGACGTTACTTTTGTAACGCGTTACCCCAACAATGATGGGTGCTGATTAACAGTATAAACAGTATAAAAAAAGAAAACAGGGTTACAGCACTGAGTTTTAAAAGGTAGTCTGTTCTGTCATGTCAAACGTGACTGTCACTGTAAAGCCTCAATCCCAACATGAGACATGACTGAAACAAACGACACAACATCAAGCCTTGGCCAAAGACCTCGCAGCAGTTAAATACAACTACAATCCAACATTTTTAACAAGCAAGTTTATCGACAGTGTCTCTTTAAATGTGAGGCTTACAGAGACAGAACGGCACTACAAGCATTCAATTGGACTACTGATTTTGGACACAGGGGAAATGCTTGAACTATACCGTAATTGAGCCTGTGCTAGTCTTTGCAACCCTGATAAAGGCATCCTAATGGGCTGAGGCAAATTATCTGGCTCATAATCAGCAAGGCTTGCAATGAACTGGACTGGAACTGCAACACCTCCTTCACTGAAGACACGAGGAAATAACCCCCGCTCCAATTGTCTGCACCGAGATTACACACATAAAGTAGAATATCAGCCAAAAGATAGATACATCTCAAACCTCTTCACAACAGCTTTTCTCTTAAGAATGTCTCCTCGCAAAAGGAGGTGCATGTCAAATGCGGAAATATCTGAAGAACAGTGAATCCAGTGAGGTATCTGCCTTGATCCCCTCTATTTCTGTCTCAACAGATTCTTACATTTCCATGCTTGATCTGCTGTCGCTTCATTTTGCAGATTGCTTTCTCTTTGCAAAGGCAGGACAGCCTCAGCTGACTAATCAAAATGCTGGCAGTGCCCAAAGAGAGGCCGGGAATCTCAGAAAACAAACATCCGCAGTAAATCAAAAGCGATTTCAGAGGATGATCGCAGATGGTACGACCGAAGAGTGCTCCTACAAATTCTGTGCGTCCCCGGTGATTCACACATTTCCCAAGCTGCTGTCTACACTTTTCCAAAATAGCCTGTAGCCCATTATGAATGCAAATAAAAAACATGGCTTGAGACCAGTTCTGAAGGTTTATGCACTAACTGACAGGTAAAGAGATGGTTATGGAGCCACATAGATAGCTGTGATTGGCAAGCAAACACAGGAAACATAACAGGAGGTCCGATATGTTAAAAATAATACAGTCACAGCATGATTAGAACTTTTTTCACCCACTTTATAACCAGTGAAGTGAATGATTTCATGCTAACGAATTTGCTACATGGAGTTCACAAATTCTCAACCATGACGGTGGTGTAAGTGTGCGATCACGACGCATAATCTCACACATATGCAGACACACGCAGGCGCACACATGAGAGACTCACCCCACTGCAAAGGAGCAAGCTGGAGGTGCTCCAGGACCAGCTGGTTGAGGACTCCCTCCACACTGGCCTCTCCACGGCGACGCAGGGAGGGGTGGTCACGGTTAAGGATGACAGCATGGAGAGGACTGGTGCATTTCACATTTCAATCAACACGAGACACTCTGCTGTGCACACATATACATTACATACTCACAACACTAGGACTTGAATTAAAATGCATGTATATGTACGTATATATCATGTTTCAGAGCTACTAATTAAAAAAATACACAATCAAAAGAACATGACCATTTGTGACGCAAGTCTTAAATTAGCTATATATATGATGGACATGTTTAGCCATGAGAGCAGACTTTCATGGTGCCCAGAGGATGCATCTTAATGACGTTGGGGGTGGTCAGTGTCACCATGAGGTTCATGTTTGTAAGCAAATCTTATTGGACAATTTAACCCTAACCCATAATTTCTGCCACTGACAAGTCTCTTTTCAGCAGACAGCTGAACCATCAAATCAGTCAAAAAGGCTTCAGACACTTGTTCTAGTAGTAGTAGAGGAGCATTCCAGTCAGATACAAATTCAGTGGCAAAAAAGAAGGCATGGATTTTCCCAATTTACAGGCGTACATTATGCAAAAGGGGGAAACAGAACTCCCAACAAATGATATGCTTCATGTTATTTATGTAATGCATTCATTTAGATGTCAAAGGTACATGGAGAGCATGTTTCTGTAACCTGACTAAAATGGTAATGTTAAACTGATTGCAGGGAAGGTTATCGATGTACGAATGCTCCATCAAAACAAATATGGCTGTCAGAGAGCAATTACCCAGATAATATGCGATGATAAGCACACCGCTGATCATTTACACCGCTGACATTTGGAATAATGGGTGAGATGAGCAGTGTCTAGAGTACCAAACCTGTGTCTATTAACCTTTGAGGGAGAGTACAGTGTATCTGCGGAGTGAGAGGGAGAGAGCGAGAGGGCATGCAGACAAAACACACAGCGCTGTGCTTTCCACTGTTCCTGCTCGATTGTTTCAAACTCAGACAGTGACTCTTAATGAATTACATGTCACAACATGCACCTGCAGCTTATATGATGAACGATGGCCAACACTGCAGCGTTGTGGCTTACATCCCTCGAAGCTTGAACGTGTAGAATTTCAATTGAGAATGTCTACAGTGGACCGGTTTGGTAACCGGAGCAGCTTACAGTATGTGTTCATTAGCACAGCCTGGATGTTGCGGCAGCATGATGATCAGTAGCCTGAGCATCTGACTTTCTGCTCCAATCCTCGGCGGACACTCATACAAGCCCGCTTTAAAGCAGATATGTTACATAATACGGGCTGCTCATTTTATCTACTGACCCCTCTGCACAAAGAGGAGCAAGTGTTTGATTGCAGAGCAGCCCTATATGATCCCAGCAGTGAAGGACACACTGAGTACACCTCACCCACAAGTATTGTTTGTATTGTAGTTATTTCTGTTTACTCTCATTCCTGTGTCAAATGTTACTGAAAACAAAAACAAACCACAGTTAAAATTTTGCTTCCTCTTTTTTGTTAATGAAAATCAAAAAAGGGAGTATGATAGCATGCTGACGTTGGCGCAGAGGAGCCTCTAGTTTGTATTACTAGTATTTTTTCCCCTGACTGTGCTGTGACTTAAGGTTTTTGGAAGCACTCACTGTGTTACATACAACCCTTTTCAAATTTAGGTGAAAAATGCAGATAAAAGGTCCGGTGGTTTCTCTGTATCAATTTAAGAATGAGGAACAGTACAGCTATATTGGAAAGAAGGGTCAGAGTGGCGCGTGATTAAAAGGCATCTTCCATCGATCCATCCATACATCTTCTGGCAACTATCAACGTATGGGTCACAGAGGCAGCAGGCTCAGTAAGGTGGCCCTGATGTTTTTTCCACAGCTGTGTCTTACTGGGGTTTAAATGGGTACATGCGAGCATGGGTCGGGTCATGGATCATGTGAAGAGCATAATGTACATCTGATGGGACTGACTGCAAAATAAATTTGGGAAGAACCACTGGATTGATGTATCTGTGTTATATTAGAAGATTAAGCACTCCTATAAGGGGAGAAATCTACTTTCAGCTGTCGTACATCATATTTATTTGTGGCCATTCCCTTAAATTGCTACAGAGCTGAGCAATCACAGATACTCCGTCAATGTGTGGATGATCAACATGTCCACCCGCTGAATTTATTGTCAACAATCATTCAGAGCTTGGCACTTTTCTGTTAGTTGCCTGGAAATTTTTCAAGTCTTGCACCACAGCGCAAAAGAAAATCTAAACATAAATGCCTCCAAAGGGTTGCTTAGACAACTGGTACGTCCCTGCTTTGGGCTGACAGAGCAGCTTCAAGGTCTTGCTATTTATTTGTGATCAATGCTACCCATTTGGTGCTTGCTTGTGAGCTATATTAGCAACGTTTCAGTCAAATGGCTTTTAGTAAAACACATGGGGGGGGGGGGGTAAGACTAAAAGGCCTCAGTTTAGATTGAGAAATGGCACAAAGAGCAGTGCCGAAGGTGAACAGCTGAGCACGGTGCCCTGAATGTGATCTGTACAATTTTAAAACAAGCCCTAAACTGTATTAGTGTCCATTTAAGTCAGTCTATAGTTGAATTAATGCGCTGTCACTTCTAGCTTAGACAGACTGTAATCTAGATGTCCTGTGCTGTCTTAGAAAGCTTTACAGGGAGTTACAATAATAACTGTAGGGGTTATTAGTGCTGTTGAGACACAAATGATATTTAGCACACAGATGATTTGTGAACTTGGCAATGACCTCCTCAAGGGGAAGACACGCATAATACACTCTCTACTTCATTTCTTGTATTTCTCTCAGTGCCTGTACTGTATATGCCAGTCCTTCCCTGACTGAGTCACTGTAACTGAAAACCATCAACAAAACACGAATAGTACTGTAAGGACTTCTTAAATTACAAAATAAAGTGACTTTTATTTGGCTAACGGCCAAGTGAGTGTGACATGTGCCGTACTCAAATCTTTTATTTCTCTAGTTTTTCATGTGGGAAAGGGAAAATCCATCCTGGAGCAAAATTTGCGTTGTGCTATTCCAATGACTTTAGACAGCCGAGTCGCTCTCTGCACACAAAGGAATGCCGCAGGAAATGATAACATCAAGGCTTAACTTGATAACATTACGTGATAGTTTTGGTGTTGGGCCACTGACACTGAATAAATAAGTGACTTAACATAAGTTGAGTTTAACATTAGTGAAATACTGTATTTAGTCTGCACACTTCCCATCTGTTTCTCTCTTTTTTTGGGCCCTATAGCTCTGAAAAATCAGTTACTGCGTATTGAGAAGCTCCAGGTTTTGTCTGTTGATGACGTATTCACTCGAGCCTGTATATAAGCTGTACAGCTACAAAAGAAACATGCTTATATTCACAAATTCCAATCATAATGTACATTCTAAATAGGACAAAACCATGAAAGAGGCAGTTTCACGCTGATTTTTGCTGCAGTAAAAGCAGTGTGATCAGACATGCTGCTAGGAAGACGTTTTCTTCATTCCAGCCTACACGCTGCCAAATTACTTGTAGATAAAACAATACACATAATAATGTGTTTACGCCTTCATGAAAAGGAAAAATATAATAGCAACTCCAGTAGCTCAGACTGGATTCATCATAAACTGTGCACTATGTTCACCAACAATCTGACAGACTGTTCTTAAATCTCTAAATATGTGCAGCACTAACTGCTGACTGATGAGTTGTGTGCTGACGCCAGGCGCTACAAGTTCTTATTAAACCCATGAGCTTTACCAGACTTTTGACTTCAGGGAACCTGGCTTAAATTTTGGTCTTCTCAAATAATTTAGATGGCACAGAGCCAAGTCTACACAAGTCATCAAAGTGGGCCCTCAAGCCTGCTACATCTAGTGTAGCATATTCATTCAGACTCTGTTAATGCACGCTGGCCTTGTGTTTTCTCATGAAACCACTGTAACAAGGTCTTTTAACTTTTGTACTTTCACAAAGCAGTATGTCTGGATTTGTTTGCCAACTCACTCTCTCTTGCATCACTGTGTTAAGTAGGAGTAAATTTTTATTGTTGTGCATTGTATGTTGCAGCATGTGCTTCCCAGATGTTCCCTATTATAGTCTGTATAATGTCCAATAGCAGGAAGCTTAATGAATGAAACACTACAGTTTTCAGCCAACAGCAGCACTTGACAAGCATTGTATAATCATGGCTGCCAGTGTGGTCACCTTGAAATGTAAAGTACAATTTCTAACCAGAATGTTTTCATACTGTCAATTTTTTAAACTGACATAACATTATGGCGCTGCTATTTCGAATCTAGTCTCACAACAGTTTGTTGTTCTGCATGAAAAAATGCTTTGGTTTCCTTTGTCTCAACAATGCTGCCAGTGGTTTTATTAGGCTAACATTCACAGTTCTTGTGAATGTACTGTAGCGGCACTGCTAGCATGAATGTAAAAGCATCAGATAGAGGAGCTTCAAGTTTCTAATTTCTATCCTTAGGTCAGTTCCTCCAATCCTTTGTTCCTGTAAAAACCCTGTAGAAGATTTTTCATCTTGAATTCTATGGAGCAGTATCCACCAGCGTATTTTCACAGCTGACAATGCTAAACGCTCTTCAGAAAACGCTCAGCTGGGAGTGTTTGAGAGCCCTTTGGAGGAGGATCGTTTTTCAGCTGAGACACTTTGGTTGCCTTGATACACAATAACCGTGGAAGTAACGCTTAATTTATGTGTTGAAGCACCTAATTTTGCAGACAGTTTGTGTTATCCATAAAAACTTAATGTGAAAATGTCAGCTCAAAGTTGCTCTGGCCCTCGCTGTGGATGGAGGGAAGGCTGAAACACATGGATGGACTGGCCAAACTATGTGGGTTCAAGAGATTTTAGGGGTGAGGAAGCATCTCGACGAGTATCATTGTGTGGTTCGAGAGGTGAAGTTGGACACAGACACAATGTGTCATGGTTGCTAAGGTTTTCAACTACATTAGATAAAACATTATAGTGTCTCTGTTAGCAGCCCCACTGCACACATATACTAACCCAGCCTGCTGTGTTATGACCTATACCTTTCTGATTTGTGACAGCTCGCGTCTTGGTGGTGTACATGTACAATAAGTGGCAGGCCAGAAGACAACAGTATACAAGGGAATATATACAAAGGGCCACCTCCCTGAAGGCAGTACGCTGACAGTGATGGTGTCAAAGATTACCTTGGATGGACAACAAACTAGGACCTATGGGAAAATGTTATATCATATTGCTGCGAGTATGTGGGACAATTATACAGCCACACATACACACACTAAAACATCACTTCAGAGTGGCAGAGCAGCAAGTACTTCCCCATACGCTTCCCCATCTGTCAGTGCAGCCGAACAAGTTCCCTGCTGGCCAGAGGGCCTCCAGATGTAGGATCCAGATGTCCTGTATCACTGATCTGACTGATGTCAACAAACAACAACACTCAACAACCACACTGTGCTGAATAATTCTGGTCGACCGCTTAAAACTTTTGGAGATTATTACCTGGTTGGTTCATTAGATATTAAGGACACTCAATTCTAAAAATAAATCTTATCATACTTATCTTTCCTTCTAGCACTGCCCAGCTCAGGCTGGCTGCTCTGATATAACTCTACCGAACATGTAGCCACTGGAAGGATATGATGCTCCAACAGATGCCCAGCTTGCTGTTGATTTGGCAGCCCTGGGCATGCTGTCGTTCCTCCTCCAGCTGTTTGGGGTTGGTGAAGCGAGCTGTCTCCTGGTCCGGCTGTGGCAGACTCTCAAAGTCAAACTTGTCAACCTGGATCGCCATCCTGCAACAGGACACGGGAAACAGTTACAAGTTTCTGCTCATATCATCTCTGACTGACCAAAAGAAAATTCCAAAATATCATCAAAGATTCTGGGAAAGTGGAACTACTGTCGCTGGCAAGCTGATGGCTAACACAGTAGCAAGCAAGGCTCATGCTAGCACAGTTTATTCCAAATATATATTTATACCATTGAAAACTATTCCTCTTTTGTGGAGCAGGTTATAATTCTGACAGAGGAAGGTTCAATAAAAGTTGGTGGTACAATAAGCTACAACAGCTTCCTCCATTTTGGACTTTCTGGTTCCTCATTTTATCGAGGGTCAGCCCTGTCAAGACAGCCTGTTATTGGTCAATCCTGAGATTTTCTTTGTGAATTTGCTCACTCTATTGTAATAACTGATTACACCACCAAATTTTGCCATGTTAGATGCTGGTGTGACCAGGCTTCAGCTGCAACAAAAGCAAAAGCAATACAGACACTGGGTCTCAAGGAAATAGCAACACAACTAGAAACAAAGATGAAACTGGAAACTTTATTTAAAAACAGCAAAAGCAGAGGAATGACTAACTTAATTTGCACGAATTATACATTTAACAACCTCAGTAAATCACAGAGGTCTTTGCTCATCTTCATCTGCTTACACTTTTGCCTGATGACAACCAACGTGGGCTTCTTTGTGTGGTTTGGCAAGAGAAAAATGATTTATCTAGTCTGAACAAACACCCTCAGGTTCAAGCTTCCCCTTCTCAACTGCAGGTACGTTATTTATTAACAAGCA
This sequence comes from Chaetodon trifasciatus, assembly GCA_037975065.1. Classification (NCBI taxonomy): domain Eukaryota; kingdom Metazoa; phylum Chordata; class Actinopteri; order Chaetodontiformes; family Chaetodontidae; genus Chaetodon; species Chaetodon trifasciatus. The sequence goes on from JBBMOE010000029.1 coordinate 2,669,365, forward strand.
CCTGGGTGTTTGTTGCCCGAGGTTACTCCAATGGTCACATCCAGGATTCTTGCTGTACCAATGTAAGCTGATGCCTCACCTGTCCTCGTAAAACAACCCCAGAGCTCATCTCTAATTACTAACAGAGCAGTTAGGCCCCATCGTTAAAAAGTGAAAACACCAATTGGGTTTACTCTTTCTCTGACTGCACAAATCGGTAGAGTTCAGTACAAAGCCAGTGGCTGCAGATATCCTAAGGGGAAAGGTGAGATAAGATAGGAAGAATATGGGATGAGGTGGACGGCCCCCAGTGTGCGTGTGATGCAACCCACAACCTCACAACTGCTCTGCCTCAGCAAAACCCCAGAAAATACCAGCAGGCATTAGAGCAGCACTAACAGGGGAGCAGCAGAATAGGGGGTAAACACAACACTGATAGATTATTACATGGTTAGCAAACAGTTGCTTATTTACACATCAGCAGATATGGAGCTACATTAGCATTCACGTTGAGTCTTGTTTTTAGCCACCTGATAAACAAAAGTCCAATATTCATTGTTTCTGCTCTGTTTTGATCTCTACCAGCTTCTGAGGTAAAGATCTCTTTAGCTGCCTCTTTGTCAGATTCTCCACATCAGGTAGGCGCTAACTTTGTCCGTCGCTACATGCTCAGTAGGTGGCTACTGTGGGTTTGCCACAGCTGCTTTCGTGAAAACAGCTGTCTGCTTAAGTTGAGAAGAGGTTGAGGTTGATAAGAGTGAAGAAATCCAAAAGAAATATCTGACAGACATTAAAACACATCGGAGGAGAGTCTCATCATTATCTACAAGTACAAATACTAGTTTCCTAGCTTGTTCACTGAACTTTGCCGCAGTACTGTTAAAAGCACATATCCCCAAAAGATCACTTTTTTAGAAACGTAGCTTTGCTAATCAAAATGTGTATGAAAAGAATCACTTGTAGTAACAAATTGAAAGAGAATCATCACCCAACTCTGCAGATTCGCTCAACTATAAAGTGCTTTTACCATCATTTTTACCATCGTTTCAATCCTGGCTTACAAATTCTGCAGCAGCAGCAGCACCTGTTTTGAGCTAATAAAAAAAAGTTCTGGTAAGCACGCTGTATGCTGCTTATCTAGCATCAAACATCACACAGACAAATGTTAAAGAAAAGCCAAATACGTATCATACAGTAAGACCCCACATACTTTTTTAAAGAACTGGTAGAGACTACAACAGAGTCAAAGGAAAAGGGACTATTGGACTTGCATCCATCAGGACACATGACTAAATCTGGGGTTCCCAAACTAATGTCAGCTCAGATGAGAAATTTGGTGTCTCCCCAGGATCCAAACTTAGATCTATATTTCTAAACTACTGGTAAAGAACACAACAAACCATGAATTTAAAATGTGTATGACAGAGAGGATGTTAGAAATCACTCCACACATCACATTAGTCTGACAAACACACACACACACACACACACACACACACACACACACACACACACACACACACACACACACACACACACACACAATCATTTTTGACATTTGTACACGATCAATACTATTGCCAAATTATTACAGCAGCTTTTAGCTTGCTAAGCATCCATTTTTGAGAAAATCCAATGCGTTTTGATAGAGCTTTATGAACATAGGTGCTAGGAGACTTCTCTTTCCAAGCAGCACGTAATCCTTCACTTCATTGAAAACTCAAAAATCACCACACACAGAGATACATATTGAACTTCTGTTGCACTGGCACAACACAGCAGCACTTCACAGGAGAGAAGAAATGTCTCAGGCCTCTTGCTGGAGTCATGATGAGTGATAGTTTTTGCTTCAAGTGTTTAATTGGGAGACAGACACCATCAGAGTCTTCTTCACACACAGAGAACAGAACAAAATAGTCTAACCTGCAGTCTGTTTCTCCATGCCCTCAGCGCTCCTATCATTTCCTACTTAGAGACATGACACAGTGTGACTTTGAGGTGGGCAGATAACTGCAAACTACCTGGACATCCAGCTCCACAGGAGGCCAACTTACAAAAAGAGGTTTTTATAAAGGCAGAGTCTCCCTCAGTGTTTCGCTCTCTGTTTCTAAGCCTCAGTGAATCACTGTTTTGACAGGCACCACACTGACCAATGCAAATGACTTCTCAGTGAACATCTTCAAGAGCTGCAGCTGCATGCGTTCAGCAATTTCCATTCTGTTTGATAGAAAAAACAGTGGATCAATGTATTGATCGGCAGGTTCGTCTCTGGATTCCAGTTCAGGGGACACTCCCTCAGGAGTCATTTTCTGACTCACTGACAGGAAGACGGGCAGTCTGACTGAACTGGCCAGTGCTTTGTGTGTTTCCTCTCAAGAGCTATCATCAGTGAGTAATCAAACAGTGTATTAAACCATGAGATTAGATTATAGATTGTATGAGAACTGGATCACACAAGCAAATCACAAATCATCCGAAAATAATGGGTGTGACTTGTGGAAGAAAATCTGATTGAGGCACTTTGCTCTATCTTAGATATCTGTTTTGGCCATTATGTTGCTTTGAATGAGAAAACATATGAGTATCATTACAGGTGATCTGCTGCCTCATCTCTCTAACATACTGTATTGTGAATAATTAATGAAATTACACTACAAGAAGAAGAATCTCTTGATGAGACGCATGCATCAAAGTGAGGTGGGGGAGAAAAGACAATGCAATTATCATTTCACAGCCTTTACAAGAAAGCAGAACACAAATTAAATAACAATTAAGACTTCAAAACAAAAAGGGAAGGAAAGCTCCTGCTCTCGCTGCGACGCACTCGAACGCGTCCACCTTTGAAGATTAGTGGCACTGGGCTTATGTCACTGACTGTTCCATCTTCAGATGGGTGCTGCTTTTCATTCAGTCGTCTTCAAAAGCACACATTACATGCTAAGTCTAAAAATACCTCGTTGCAACAATGCAAGTGGACCCTAAATGGGATGACGCCGTCTGGCAGGGCCTGACTGGTTTGCTTTTGACATGTAATTACTCAGAGCCAGACGGCCACAGTCAAACTGACACTTCAAATGGGGAACAACACGGGAACAAACGTCTTTCAAGTATAAAAACAAATATTTAGCATTATAGCAGTGAAAAGACGTGAAGATTCCTGTGAACCTGATTTACTGTAACAGTGACTTCATGTAAAATTGACTGATGTGGAATTTTCTCATTTATAACATCCTTCATTTGGTGGGATTTCATTTGTTAATTTGAGTCTACATTCTCTCAGTCTGCTAACTTGCGATCCATTTTGAGACTTCTATGCTACACATAGAAACCACTCTAAAGGGGAAATGATGCAACAAAGGCGAGGATACAGCAGTATCTGCACAGTACAGTGCTGATAAAAGGTTAAATGTGTCGTTTTGTATTTGAAAATGATGTTCTATGTGGATTTAAAATGTGCTCTCACACCGTACGTGTCAGTTTACTACATGAAGCGACTCGAGTTATGAATAATTACTACGGCAGCTTCACAGCTCTATGACAGCAAACATGACTGGAGAGAAAGTCATTTGAAGGTTTAAGTTGAAAAGGTTCATATAACTTGAACTTGAACCAAAATATAGACTTGGCTGGTGATTTTCAAGGGTTCAGTAAAGTCAAAGCATTTAGAGCAGGTCTTCAGCTAACAAGTATTGTCATTGTCAATAAGCTATAGGAACTTTTTTCATGTCATGAAGTCTGTGAAAATGAATAAAAATGTGATGATTGCCCATTACAATTTCTCAGCCAAAGGCAGACAAAACATTTTGTCCAACCAACACTTCAGAACCAACAAATAGTCAGCTCATAATAACATAAATGACTGCAAAGCAACGACTGATCAATTAATGATAAAACTGTTGATCAATTTGAAGTGACCGTCATAGACAGTAGGATCCTGGTTGTCCACTATCCGCTGTCAACAAACACTCCTAATTTGAATATATAGAAAACTGTAAAAATAAATAATTAAATAAATAAAAGTCTACACATTCGATTGTGAAAATTAATATTCAATTGTGGAAAAAAAGCAGCACCACCGCGGCAGATAAAGCGAATGCACAGCATGATGGACAGTGTTCTTCATACCTGTTTCTTTTGTCCATTACTGTTTTTTCTTTGTTTTCCTTTTTATGGTGAAAATCTGTTGAAGTTGGACATGTTTAAATCTCTCCAGTCATAATTCCTGAGTTTGAATATTCCAGCTCTAAGCGTTGTTGCCCCCAACCTGCTTCCCTGATGTCCGCCGTCTCTCTCGCTGCTCTCCCGATTCAGTGAATTAAGGGTTTATTCCAACCAAACCAAAGAGTTGGTGATGATTGTTGGAACAATGAAAGACAAACCAAGAAGGTTTTGGTGTATTTTATTTTGTTTTTGGTTTGAATAAAGTGTCTCACGATGATAAAATGAAATTTTCTCTGAACAGAGTCTGATGGTTTTTGCGAGCGCGATATAGCTGTTATGGTTAAACAGAACAGATCGTACTCTTTAACAAAAAGGTATCTCTGTGGAGATCCTTTCATTAATGCTGTCAGACACAGAGAATTACAATCTGAGCCTGTCAGTGGCAACAACAAGCTTTTTCAGTGGGCGTACTTTGACAGTGTGCAAACGCCCAGAAAGATTACATCGCAGCCTGTTTAGCGGCTCTCAAAAATGGCTGTCACTTGGACACAAAAACATGGGAAATGGGGATGGGAAAACAGGGTCAGATAATATGTAATATGACCATTTTTCCCATTTGTCCGGGACACTGGAATCTTCCAGGACACGTGGACCGGCACCAATAGGAAACTCTGTTCACAATGCTCCTTTCATGGATTGAAAATGTAACGTAGGTCAAGATGAAACAAGCAAATAATTCAGCAACATGGCTGAGGACATTATTTCATTTGTTTATTTTGTAATGTGTAGCTATGTTGATCTTTCAAAAAACAGTTATGTTGTAATGCAGTACAAGGAGTACGTCTTCTCATTGTGTTGGTTTGCCATCTTATGGACATGATCTGCAAAATTAGATATTTTAGAGGGAATAATTGACCATCATTTTTGGCCAATTCTGACAGCCCTAGTGTCCATCCATCAAAGGTAAGCACTGTTAAGACTCCTTGTTCTTAGTCAATGGTGCAAATTTGTGTTTGAAATGAAGAAGTGAAGTTAACCTTAGTGCGAAAAAAATAGCCAGATTTGCCATGAGCAAGTAGACTGACTGAGTGGAGTGATTCTATTGGATTGACCTGATTATGACAATAAACTTCACAGTTTTAAAAGCTGGTGTGATGAGGCCTGGACTGCAACAAACGCAAAAGTAGAACGGGCACTGGGCCTTAACATAGCAGCAACATGACAGTGGAAAAAAGAAAATGCAATAAAAAAAATGTAAGTAAGCCCGTAAAACAGTGATTGTAAGTACAACAAACACAACACTGAACCCCCAAGCAGCCCTAAAAGAGCTTTTAACAAAGGCAGGACAGCACTTACAGGTCAAGCTCTCCCACCACCACGACTCCCACCATTTCTTTTTCCATTGATTTGACTGTGGAGTCTTTCAAGGATTAGGCCATATCTCCAGACTAATCTAGCCTATCACAAGGCATTTAATAACAACCTCTGTGCAGAGCTGGGGCCACCGTGGACCATCTCTAGGCCTAATTCCTAGTCCACTGCATCTCCCTGCCCCGTCCAGCCCCCTGCTGATAATAGCCTGTTTGGCCTTCATTTCCCTGACACAGAAAGATGGCAAAGGTAGGTGGGAAACTGGATGGATGGATGGATGGATGGATGGATGGATGGATGGATGGATGGATGGATGGATGGATGGATGGGTAAGTTAGTGGACCGAATGCACCCAAATTTCTCTCTGTTCAAAAGGGTGAGCTGTGATCAGAGTTCAAATAAATCCTACAAAGACATGCACACATGAAAGCCAGATCAGCAGAAACAAGCAGTTATTCGTGTCAGTGCATACTGATGAGGTCTCTACTGAGGTCTATATTCATGTCAACATGTGTCAGTTGATGGGGCTTTGCGTTGGCATTTTCGTCAGGTGCAGACAGTATCTTTCTCGCCAGCGTCTATTTGATATTTTGATGACTCACAATAAGCTTGACTCTAGAGAGCAGTGGTAGAGCAGAGGTGTGGAACAGAGATTTATGCTTGCTCAGAGCAAGTTGAAAGCGCACAGCATAAGGCACAGTCATGTTCTCTGCGATTTTCTTGGCTCTGCCCTGCATGTTTGAACAGGTCCCACCTAAACGTTACTGTTCAGTGAATAATATTCTGTTTGAATAACTTTGATATAAAACTGACAGAAATACGATAGCATGCCGCTGTGGTTGGCATGACTATCATGTACTGTCACACACAAACCTGTTTCCCACATTTTCATCAAGGTAATGTGCTCTGTGCAGAGCACAGGACTTTGAAGTTTAAACTCTTGGTTAAGGTTAAATGCAGAATGAGGAGGATCTGTATCTGCAGACACAGTGTCTGGGCAGTGTTACACCATGTTTCCTACAAACGTACATGTATTTTCTATTGCAAGTTACTTGTATATGAACACAAGTCAGAATTTGCAATGATGCAAAGTGAGGATTGTGACTTCTTTATGTGTAGATGCCTGCAAGTGGCTCATGGACTCCCTAGCGTTAACCACCAACACCTGTTTGACTCGACCACTCACGGCACTGAGCTGCTTCCCACACATCTTCTCCCAAGAGACAACCAATGTCTATGTGCATCAAAATCAAAACAAACCTCTGATGAAATTTACAGAAATACAAACCAGTTTAAACTGAGGATGTCCAGATAACCTCTTCATTTAAGCAACTGAGCCTGGTTTCTTCCCATTACAAATGAGCTTGGGAGTCATAAAAAAATGCACATTAGCAGGACTTAGTCCATGTGCAGTGTCAGTACAACCAACACCTGCTTGGCTGTTTTATTTTTACTTTTAATTAGTAATGTTTCATTGTCTTTTATGCAATTTACGGATGATACACACATACTGCTTCAGTCATCATAGAAACACATTCAACACTCATAGCTACGGGCAACATGACATGCTCTGGGACTGCAGGAGAAAACCAGCACACTGGGGGGAACATACAAACTTCCATTTGCTGGATTTGAACCAGTGACCTTCATGTTGTAAGATTACGCTGCTTACAACTGAACCAACGGCAGAAAACGATTAAATATTTACAGCAGCTATAGCGCGTCTCTTATTTGAACACTGCACAGTGAAACACAGTTCTGCAACACTTGGTAGACATTGCAAAGCTGAGCACTGACTGAAAAGAACAGCAAAGCCAATGGACAGGTAATGTTTGTGTGCAGAGAGCTACAGTCGTACAATGGAGATGACTGGGATCGACAACTCTTTCATTTTATTTTTCTGCCAAAAAACAACTAAAAGCAAACAAGAACCCTATCACTAAGTATCATCTTGTCCACCGGGTGTGCCTTCTGATACTAAATTGCTAATTACCCCATCCTGCAATAAGCTGTGTCAGAGAGGCCTTTTTTTAATGGCAGTAATAACACCAGCTTAGGATGAGACGGTCACAGTGAAATGACCCCTTCCTAATTAAAAGCTGTGTTGCCTCAGACCAAAAGTACATGATAATCACATTAGAGCACACTGGGTTGCTTTTATCTGACCACTGCAAAGCCATGAATCATTTCAAATTTGAGGTCTATAAACTCAACCATGGACACAAAGGAACAGTGAGCTCCGGCACCTCAGTGCTGTGCAGAGGCTCGCTCCGGTTTCTCCAGTCAACTACTGTTGTAGCTACTACTATACTGCAATTACATGTAAAGGTATTCAACTGATTTTTGTGAGAGGTCTTTTAGTTGTCTTGTGTGCAGCTTTTCTCCAGTGTGTGGCTGTGCAGTGTTTACAGTTTGCATCATGGCCTACACAGCAAAACAGAAGAGCAAATCATTTCCAGCCAACATTTTATCAGAGCCTTTTTGCATCTTTTTATAACAGCCAGAGATTGTGTTATGTCACAGGGGAGAAGCTGAGAGTGAAAAAACCTACAGAGTGTGTGTGTGTATGTTTTCATGAAGAGGGTTATTTTTACCTCACGTGCAAGAGCTTAAGGGCGGAGATCCACAGAGGCCTGTGCAGAGGCAGGCGAGAGCAACAGTCTATTTTTAGACTGCGGCTGACTCCGTGTAACCCTTTGTACGCAGCGGCTGCAGAGGCAGCGGCTCTCCAGCCATCCACGTCTCGCTCAATATGATGAGGTGCTGTGAAAACGGATCCTTACTGCCAATTACTGTACACAGATAGGTATCGAAGAATGCCTCTGTGCAGACAATCATCTAATGTGCTGGCTGTCATTTAAATTGAGGCTTTGTAGACTATTACTAGGGTTGACAGAGTGAGCTATTACTGTCTGTGCTGCTGAAACCCAGGAGCTCGTTTTGGGGGCATTTTGCCATTATTAGACAGCACAGTATAGAGAGGCAAGGCAAGATAGAAGAGAACGACACGCAACAAATGTCCCCAGCTGGACTGGAAGCAGGAACGTTGCAGCTTGTAAATAATACTTTGCTGTAGGTGTTATTGCTGGTGAATTGGGTGATCTGATGACAGCTTAATATCATATTAAGGTCGATAAAGATGCAGGTGGCTGGAGAAGGAAATGACTGTTAGTCAGATAAATCTGCTATATCCATCTACACTGTGTAAAAACATGGATCTGGTGGAAACAAGGCACATTTCCAGAATACCAAAGATATAATAACATGACAACCAAGAGATCTAAGGCAGCTGGATGGACTGACTCTAGCAATACTGTAGTGTACAGAGGAGTACACATGTGAGTACAAAAAGATCTTGATGTTCTAGCACCTAACAAACCCATCTCCAGACAGCCAATGGGGCTCAAACGCCCCCTAGGGAAGAAATTATTTCAAGAAAATGTGAGGGGGGTTGGGGGGAAGAAAAATCTCCTGCAGACGATGAGAAAAAATGACAGTGGTGTGAAGCTGAATCCCAGGGAGAGGTCGAGCAGCAGCAGATGTACATCTCAGCAGTCAGCTCTCATCTTTGTCAGAGAACACTGCTCCTGTGCCCTCTCCTCAGCACACACAAGTGTGTTTTTTTATTAGACACAGTGTTCATGTAATGAGTGCGTACACTATTTGGACAGAGTGGGAAAAGGCCAATTTGATTTGCATGTTGTTAAAAAAAAAAAAAAAAAAAAAAAGACAATCAGAGGAGGCTGGGACTGAAGACGGGATGAGTGACTGCAGATGCATTATGTGCTCCGCCGCTGTAAAAAGTAGCATGAGAAGGGGAAAGGTGGTCACCATGGAAACAAGCATTGTTTGAAAGCTCATGCAATGAGGCGTGTCTGCCCTTGTGCGCACCGATCCGGCAGAGCCAAAAGACATGGCGGCTGGAGAGGAGACGCGGCTAAAAATGAGAAACTGCTGCAGTGGGTGCTAACTCCCCCCCGCTGCTACAGGAGGTAACACTGAGCTGGCTCTGCAATGATAATGGTGGACAGGCAGTGGGAACCAGTTAGTGCCTTGGGGTTGATGTTGTGATGGGGATGTAAACCCCCAAAGGTCTGTTTAAATCTCCTCGGAGTCACAGCTGTGGTGCTGATGCAGAGTGAAGATTGGGATCAAGCAGGTCTGAGAGAAACCTGCTGCTGGCAGGGAAACGCACACTGGACGACTTTCAAGACTGAGAGCATCCGCACCGCTGAGCGATGTGTTTATTACAATGAGAAATAATGAGCTTTCAAAGATGATGCTGTGTTTAAAGATCCCCTCCAGACATGTTTTAAGACATAATAATTTGAGTCTGATATGGTTTTGCCCACAAAAAATTCTTGTTAAAATTTACTTCTTCTCCCTTATTTAATTGCGGAATCTATCAATGTATAATAATATGTCATTTCCACAGTTTAACTGGTGGTTACAAGAGTGCAAGAATGTCTCTGACTTTACTGAGTAGTCTGTTTTCAGTGTTTGTGCGCTGAAGGCTTCAAGTTTCCACATCATATTTGTGAAAGTTTAAAGTCACACCGGGATTGGCTTTCAAACTATTTGTGATATCACAAATGACACTTGGGGGCCCGCCCCTTGAAACTGGATAATTGAATCGTATGTGTGCTGCTCACATCAGCAACATCTCTTTCCACAAACAGTGTTTAGACCTGACTTAAGAACTCGGCTACAGAAACATCAGTACTTCCTACTAAAGAAATACTGTTGTTATACTGTATTCTGTGGTTAAAACTAAATACAGGAACAGTGTTTCCAGAAAGAGAGGCTGCAGTTGTTTTTTTGGTAATTTTATAGTTGTATTGAAACCTAAAGAAAATTCAATTCTGTACAATTTCAAAGTGGTAGGAGCAGAAATCTAAGAGAGAAAATAGGAATTTTCATAATTTGAGTGAAGTGACCCCTTCAGGGTTTGCAGAATCTGTAACATCTTGACTTTCATCTTTTTAAATAAGCTTTTTTATTGATCTCAGTCCTGTTTCATACGTTTGTCACTATTTTCTCTTGTTTTTATTGTTTTATTGTGTTTCATTTTCTGTATGTATTTATTTATTTTTTGTTTTATTTTATTTACTTGTAGCTCTGAAATGATTCATTCTAATTTTTACATGTGAACCATTTTTTTTTATTTTGTTTGGAATTGTGCATTACAATTCAAGTTTATCATGATTATTTAAGGCTTATTCTTGACCTTGAAAACTGAAATTTGACAAAAACTGCCACCTGAGCAAACTCCATCGGCTGAAGAACAATGTTAGATGTTGTGAGCACCGAACAAAAGGCTAGTAAACTGGACCTCTAGTTAGAGGTTCTGCTCATTCCAGAACAGTAATGAGTAAAATGTGAGAGGCAGAGCGGAGCAACTTGGGAACAAAGGACTAGAAAACAATGGGGCCTCCCCATGAATCTCATAAACCAGACTGTACGATGAATGCTGCACAGAAATCCCCTGGAACACAGTGATGATGGGTTGAGAGAAATCACATCACCAGGAGGGGACCAAAGATGTTCTCCCACCAGTTATATTTATATAGATAACAGCGAAAGACAAGTGCATGAGGGCCCTGCTCGACAATTCTGATAATTAGATATCATTCAAACACTTGCATCAAACCCATCCCATACAAAAGAATCACACACTAAAGGACTTGACAGACTTGCAGTCAAACCCACGTAATTACAATGCTTAAGAACTTGCTTTATGGAAATGACTTTCCAGCCTGACATTTTGGACAACATTTCTTATTTTCAATTCATATTAATAACAGACACTTTAATGTGCTCTATCTCATCATAATTTGCTCATTAGAACAAAGATTCAGTCGCAGAAAGGTCAGGGCTGTCTGACGCTACACCGGATCGCTCCTTTTTCCTCAAATGAAAGAACATAAAGTATGAAAGGAGAACGGTGCTAATTTACATGCTGTCTATGCAAAGCAGTGACCATTTGAGCCTGATCATTTTTCTCAACTCAAGGTGGTTAAAAACAGCCACTGAGGAATAACTGTAGAGTGGATTAGTCATTTCACCAAAACCAGACATAGTGTGCATGGAACAGCATACTGATGAATGAATGCATTTTACAGTATCACTACCAAAACATTTGTGGTCTTAAGTTCATCAGTTATCAAACAAAGGACCTTTCCTTTTGCACCGACACACAAGAACCATTGTTCCACCATCCATTAGTCACTGTCAATAATGAAATCAATCATAAACATACTTTCTAACAACCCAGAAGATGAGCAATGCACAATATGAACGGACAGAACAGAAAATGTACTATGGTTTTGGAATAGTACCTGATTTTGGCATTAGGTGGAGCCTTTGTCTGTTTCAATCAATCAATCAATCAAACTTTATTTATATAGCACCTTTCATACATAGAATGCAACTCAAGGTGCTTGACAAAAGATAAAAACAAGTGAAGTCTGTACAACGCCCATTCCCAAACACGCCCCCAGACACCCACACACACACACACCCCAATGAAACTGTTGCTGTAAAAACATGGCAGGGCACTGAGGAACCATGAGAGGAAAAGAAACCACCTATGGGGAGCTCATCCACACTGCAAGGGGTCAAAGCCCGCGGCCACATTGTCTGTAATGAGCACACACTGAATAATCCAGTCTCCCTTCTTCTGCTGCCCTCTATGGATTAAACCCCCCCCCCCTGCTTGCTGTGCTCCCTGCGGAAGTGGTGAGGGCTAGCTAGTTACTGACATGACTGAGCAACCAGTTGTTAGTTGCTGGTGGTTTAAATCTAATAACTTGACACATCAGATGCTTTGTTACACAGAACCATCAGGGAAGTCGTCCATGGAAACAGTTTGGAAAAGGTTAGGCAATTTAAAAAAAAAAAAAAAATTCTTTGCAGGTGATTGGATGAAGCACCTGTCTATCAGCGTCTCTCACAGGCTAACTTCAACAAATCAGATCAACAAACCATATGACTGAAAATATATGACTTGTCGACGAGCAAAAATGTCTTTTCAATGAAAAAAGCGTTCAGTGCTGGTTTTTGCTCTTTTTTGAGTGAAGAAATTCTCTCCAGTTCTGATATAACTGGTGCGACAGCAGCATCTAAGCTAACCTCTTTAGGAGGCACCATTGTTGAAGCCTGGCAAAATGAATTCTTGGCTGGCGTGATCTCGTCATCTCATGAATCCAGCTGCCTCGCAAAGTAATAAACATGAGGTAATACTGAGAAAATCCCAGTTTAGCGAGCTATTAGAAGCTCACACCGATGCCAAACGAGCAGCTTCAACAGACCCAGCTGACAGCTGCTCAATCGGTGCAAGCAGGGGAGCTGCACATCAGACAGTACCACTCCACTTACAGTGCTGATGCTGGAACAAGCAGTTCTTTGCCACATCAAAGCAAAAAGTCGCTAGTTTTCTAGGCAACATACTGCCCCTTCTTGTTAGTGAAATGTTTAAAGTCCAAATTAAATCACATTTATCATCCCCTTTTGCCCCCCCTTTTAAATGCACTGTTAATATTTTCTTTCTTATCAAAAGGAAGATAAAAAAAAGATGGACGGGCTGGTTGGAGTATTTCAGAAAGTGCTGATCTGCTGGAATTTTCAAGCACAAACATCTCAAGGGTGAGCATGATGGCTGAGGTGTGCAGAGGAGCACCTGAGAACATGCTGAACCTTGAAGCAGATGGGCTACAGCAGCAGAGGGCCACATCTGGTGGTTCTCCTGTTGGCTAAGAACAGGAAACCAAGGCTTAAACTGGCACATGTTCACCAAAATTGGACAATGGTGTGATAAGTATTGAGTTTCTGCAGCAACATTCAGATGGTAGGGTCAGAATTTGACGTGAACAGCATGCAGAGATGGGTCCATCCTGCCTTGTGTCCATGGTTAGGCTGCTGCTGGTGGTGTAATGCTTTGGTACCCCTTAGTACCAACTGAGCATCATTTAGTCACCAAAGCCTACCTGATTATTGTTGCTGACCATGTAAAGACCTTTATGACTGCAGTGTACCTATCTTTCAATGGCTAATTCGAGCAGGCTAACGCAGCATGTCACAAAGTTGAAATCACCTCAAAATGGATTCTTGAACATGACATTCATGGACATCGTGGATGTGCAGCTAACAAATCTGCTGTCATGTCAATATGGACCAAAGTCTCGGAGGAATGTTTCTAGCACATTGCTGAATTAATGCCACAAAGACTTAACCTAATTCTGAAGGAAAAACGTGTTCCAACCCAGTATAGCAAGGTGTACCTAATAAAGTAGCTGGTGAGTGTATATTCTGGTTAATGTGCTCCAGCTGATCAGCGAATTAGATATCTAGCGTGCAAACTGATGTCAGCTGTATGGATGAGAGTTATAGAGGAAGGAGACTTTAGCAGGAAAGCTAATGTGGCTTGTTCAAAGTCTGCGGCTCTTGTGCAGCAGACTGCCGTCTGGCTGTTAGTCAGTGTGACCATCTGCAGACCTAACTGCTTTATACCAAGATTTGATGGGCTGTGTGGAAACTATAAAAGATAAACTATAAAAATAGAGGGTGCCATCAAGAAAAACACACAAACAAACAAAAAAAGTTAAATATGAATTCTCCCTCTGACTCAAAGGAGAACACGTGTGATTCACAGAGCAGTCCCAGGGTTGGTAAAGTTGGCACGTCAGTATTTGTGCATCCCTCAGGACATTTGTCCCACCTGAGTGGGTGTTTTGGCAGAACAACTAGATATACTCAACATACAGCACTCAACTCACCCCGACCACGTAGCAAAGGCATGCTTGTTATGGTTCATAAAACAGAAGACTAAAGTCTTTGTTGTTTACTTAACAGCTTTTTAGCGTTTTAAGCTACAGCTTTTTTTACTTGTACAAGAAGAAATTGGTTAAATTTAATTGCTGGATCTGGCCAGCATGTTTTGTCTCTAATTTATGTCCTCCTGCAAAGCCTGGAAGTTGTGCAGCATTATTTGCTATATTCAATATTTAAAAATGGAGTCAGAGCACTGCAATTATAAGTTTAAATATCATTTTGGTATCACAACTGATGTATGTTTCATTTCTTGCCCAAATACCCAACTTACTGAGATTTTGTGGTAATTACTGCAGTAGTTTGAAACAGATGTATGATTTTGAACACTGATTGGGAACATTTACGACATTTAGCAATTTAGGAAATTGCTTCATATCTGCAGTCTTATATTTCACGAAAACAGATGTCTCTTAATGTGAGTTTGCAAAATCCCACTTTGAATATTGTCAAGTAACAACAACACACTAACAAAATCTGGAAGATCTAACCACAAAAGAAAACACAGGTTCACATCCTCTACACATCCTCTTCTCTCTGTTCTGCTGCTTCAAAGCAAACATGGAAAAAGCTGAAGTTTGGGCATCACTGTGTGGTTTTTGGGAACCTTGTTGGGCTCCCAAACATCAAAGTGATCATTCGCAGTCTGAGGCGCTTCGCTTTTTCTTTCATTGGCCATTAGAGAACCCCATCAAGAGGATAAAGACTTTGTACAGGACACGTCTGTGAATGATATGAGAAGATGAAAGCAGCACTGTGGTACTCACCTGTCCCCCACTCTCCACATGCTGCCTTCATAGGGAGAATACACACTGCACAAAATGAACTTACAGCTCAACCACAACCAATAAGATCTGGCTTTCCAGTTGCGGTATTGAATAACTGTAAGCTATCACCTGTCACTATCTAAAACTACTTAAATATGGCTGTAACAGGGGATGGAATCAGCTCGCTGCTGCTGTTCTCATCTGGACGCCAGTCTTGAAACTATTAAATCCACTGTTCAAACTGCTATATGTCTCTCCATGCATGAAGGCGTTCTCTCCCTTTTCTATTTGTGTAACCATGAAAAAGCTCAATGGGAACAATTAAAAATCGTTTGTTGTAGGCGGAAAGTGTGGATGATTGACAGAGTCATTTTTGCGACTGTCGGATTGAAGTCTTAGCTTCAGCAGTCCTGGATGAAGACTCCAGAAAACATCTTACGCCTGACACCTCATTCATCATAGAACAGGAAAGAAATATGAAATGACAGGGCCATCTGATGTCGAGAGAGGATGAGCTGAAGAGACAAGCACAATATGGTTGAGCAGACAGAGTTCTACAAGTCTGTGGCCCTGACTCTCTCTGTATGCAAAGTCCTATCCCACTCTGAATAATCTGTGCTCGCGCTGGGTGTGTGTCAAAGGAAGTGATCAGCATGTCACCAAGACTGAGCTAGGGTTTGTCGAGTGATGCTGCATCCCATTCTCTGCCTTTAAGGGGCATCTACAGAAATATTGTAAAAGAATCAATACGCTGGATCTATGCTAATCTTCTGCTAATGAATTTATGTCTGTCGGGCTTCCAGAGAAGTCTCTATAGGATGGAAGCGCTGGCTGGTGGAGTGAAAGGCAACAGCTGTGTCTACAGGGAATGTCAGTCAAAGGGAGAAAGACATGTAAGTCTATATATACATCTGCAGTTGTTACCAGACTTGACATTTTTTGCCTCAGAGGCACATTGTGTCATCCAGTGTCAGTTTCTACAGAAGCAGAGTTTTTCAAATCAATTACACAACTGGTGCGTTATCTTCTCTGACCTCTACTTTAGGTCCTATACATAGCATTGCCTTTTGATGGTGTCAGTGAGAGATGAGTTAAGTTAAGTTTCTGTCACACTGACAGAAAGTAGCTAAGACAACCTTTAGTATTAGAACTCTTATATTTCTGTTTTATTTGACTGTATTGAAGCATTCACCCAGTCTTGGCTGTAAATGCTGCATTGGCTCTAGACAGCAGTGGAAGCAGGACATAAAACAATGAAGAAATACTACAAGTAAAAGTCCTGCAATCAAAAAGCTGTACGTGTACAGCAGTTTTATCAGCAAAATACACTTAAGAGTAAAAGTACCTGTTTCACAGAAAAGTCCCCCCTGTGACTGATATATCAATATGTGACATTATTGTATTGTTGATACTGATGCATGTTAATTAGCATTCTATTGTTGTAGTTGGTGGAAGTAGTTTGTCCAGTGGGGCCCATCCAAAGGGCTCCAAACATAAAATTTGGACTTGTGAAATGATTAATGGGAGGGACAATAAAGTAGCTGTAGCTCCTTTTGCTTTATTGTGAAATTGGCTCTCAAACAGTTGTTGAAATGATAATGTTTAATTGCAAGCAGTCAAAGAGATGTGAATCGTGACAAGGAGCCCCAACCAGACACAACTATTTTTGGAGTCAAAAGGTTAAAAAAGGCTGGAAATCACTGGTTTAATCTCAAAGGATGTGTTGTGTTTTATAAGCTCAGCTTTTGTTTTTTATGTTAAATCTAAGTCTGAAAAATACAACAATCTGTTTACATAGTGGAGTAAAAAGTACAATATTTGCCTCTGAAATGTAGTGCAGTAGAAGTAACATAAAATGTAAATTCTTTGTGATTTAAGATTTGTTTTTTTTTGTTGTTGTTTTTTTTTGTTTTTGAAGATATCTACAATTACTGAAAAGAGCAAAGTCTAATGTATCACTGCATATATTATATGTTGATATTCATGCTA
Organism: Chaetodon trifasciatus; assembly: GCA_037975065.1. Classification (NCBI taxonomy): domain Eukaryota; kingdom Metazoa; phylum Chordata; class Actinopteri; order Chaetodontiformes; family Chaetodontidae; genus Chaetodon; species Chaetodon trifasciatus. The sequence continues at coordinate 2,686,458 of JBBMOE010000029.1, forward strand.
CCTTTGATAGTACTTACAGTCTGAAAAAGCTGTACATACTGCCACTGTTCCTCAGGCAGAACAGTGGGTGGTAAATGGATAACCAGCATGGGACCTTGAGATCAAAATCTCTTTCAAAAGACTCCTGAAAATGATAAAATGACACCACATTTGTGCTTTTCTTTGGCAAGCACTCATTTATTCTCTGGTATGATTTGTTCATTTAATAAAATACTTGTGGAAAAGGAAAAAACAACATAAAAAAAACACTTCTCTGTTCAGATATACTGAAGAAGCACAGCAAAAAACAGCAGAGCAAAGAGAGAAGTGTGGTTCACCTAACCGGCAGTCATTAAGCCGTGTTTCCACGGTGGGTATGATACCACTTACACTAACTCAAAGTCTGACCTGGCTGTGCAGTGTTTACGGCTGAGAAAACAGCCCCTCTAATTTTAAAAGACAAGAATACATAACCAGCATGGGCGATATTACACTGGCACTGACAGTGTTGAGAATGTAGCCTGCGCAGCTACAAGCTGCAATTGCACATACTGTTTATATTTATTTATCATCTGCAACTTGCACAGTTTCTGTCTGGTATATAGTTTATAGCTCTGGCTCACTCACTCTCTTAGGAAGTACTGTAAATACTTGTTTATATCCTTAGCTATATTGCTTTTTTATTATATTATTATAATATTATATAATATGTATTATACATTATAATTCTTACATACAATTCTTGAATGCATTTTGTGTTTGTCTGTATGTTTAATTGCTACTGCAACAAAATAGTTTCCCAAATTGAGATCAATAAAGAAGCAGTCTCAAGTCTAATGTCTAGGGTCTAAAGTCTTAGTTGCATTTGATAATAAACAACAAAAAATTAGAAGATGCAGAAATTACAATTACTGCTTTGCTACGTAAAGGCTGCATGGGTTCTAATAATAGGTGCACAACTGAGCTATTTAGGTTATGTGGGCAATAATACGATGCAAAAATTAGGAGAGATAGCATCCATACCACTTTTGACGGAGCATCTCTCATTTCTAATTAACCAAAACCACGACAAGCAAGATTTGAGACCAGGAGACAGAGCTAGACATCCCTCTGCACTCCAGTCTGACCACTTACAGTGTATTCAGAAAGTCTTTTCCAAAATTGATTAAATTCCTTTTTTTGTCTAATCAATCTACACACAATGCCCCATTATTAAGTGAAAAAGTTTTTTTTTAGAAGTTTTNATAATATGTATTATACATTATAATACATATTATATAACTAGATATTTAGCTATATGTAGTTATATTTTTAAACAAGTGCTTTGTTGTTTATATTTTGTGTTTGTCTGTATGTTTAAACTGCTGCTGCAACAGAATAATTTCCCAAATTAGGATCTATAAAAAAACAGTCTAAGCTGCTCTTCAGTGTAGTTTTCAGAAATGAAACAGATGAATAAAATGCACTTGAATAAATTCCAGTTAGAAAAAAAAAAAGGTTCAGTTTAAGTTTAATTCACATCTTTTACCTGGATTCTCTCTCTACTGACTCGGTTTGATTTAATATCATTTTTGTTGATAATAGAAATAGAAAATGTCAACAGAAAATATAACAATGAAGCATTTAGTCACACTACCCAACAACTAGGCTATGGGACCCTCACACTGCTGGGAAATGTAGTTCAACTGAGACAGTGTAACCTGTGCTGAACAGCCACAACTGTGGCCACAAGTGACAATAACGGCATCGTGGTAAATGCTAAAACACTGTGCAATAATAGCACAAGCAGAGGAGCGCCATAAATACAGGTAACGTAACACTGAATTCACTGAAAAGTTCATTATACCGAGGGAATGCAGCATTAATAAAGAGGAGCTGCCATTGTATCGTAGTGCTTAGTATTTTTCATTGTCATGAAATCAGCCGTGACTTCTCTTAACATGTGCAGCATTAAAAGATACACAGCAAGTTTACATCATCAGCTCCAAACATTTATTCAACTCATTATTTCAAGTCAAAACACTTAAAGTCAGAAAAACTCCTGATTAGACGTCTGAAGTGGTTGGAAGAAAAAAATTGAAATTTTACGATGAATTAATTCACTTTGTAAACATTTATATTGACATTACGTTAATGAGAAAAGATTAACTGACTGCACTAAAGTCTCGTGTGGTGTTTTACAGCCTATATACTGCTCATGAACCTTTTATTTGTATCTCTTCTTTCAAATGTTGTATCGTCTCACATAATAGTAGCATCACTCCTCCCTGACACTACAAACTAACATTTATGCTGCTTTAAAACATAAACAATCAGGCTGCTCGATTGTTGTTTTGTTGTTTTCCCAGGTTACCAATGATGACACCTTTGCACTCAGTCAATTCATTTTAATACAAGGCCAAATAAAACAGTATCGCTCAAAGCTCCGTTTTCAGAGGCTTCTGAAGTTATCCTTTTTGAGGAAACAGCAGGTAAAAAAATGCTGGTAAGCTTATCTTAGCGGCTCATTTCTGCACAGGAAAGATTATTTGGTGCGAGTTGAGTGATGAGCTGTTTGGCTCTGTCTGAAAAGATCCCTTTCCACCCCCTAATTCCCCTCAAATAATAACATCCCACCCCTGTGGAGAAAGGCCTATGAGTCACCAACAGTGTACCTCTGCTTGTGGCGAAGGATGCACTGGAGAGACAGCGCAGGCAGGAATCATAATTTGCCATTTTCCAGTGAAACGACAGGCAGAGAGAGAGAGAGAGAGGCTGAGGTGTTCTACTGAAGTGGTAAGAGAGTGTGATGATGTGTGTGCAGGTATATCAATGTCAGGGGAAAGAGAAAAACAGGAGAGACACATTAGGGAATGACGAGTTGGGGACAATGAGAACCAGATCTTTTTTTTTTGTCTGAAACAAATTTAGGATTTCCCTTCCGATTTTTTATTCTTCAGGACACTCAAATTGAAACCCAGATGAATAGACTTCTTTTAGGTGAATCAGCAGCGTCTTACGGGATAGTGAAGAAGCCCTGAAGCTGACAAAAGAAAGATGTCAGGGGCAATAACTGTCCAATTTTCAATTTGCCAGATGTAGCAAAAGCAACATATCGGCCTCTTTTAGAGCAGATATGTTTACACACTTGCATGGTCGGGTGTAAATAGAAATGATGCTTGGAAATCAGTAAATTCAATGCTGGGATGAATTTCATCCTAGTGAGAAATATTACTAGAAAGGCTCAAAAGTCATTTAATATTTAGTACCTGATGATACTCAGTCCAGTGTGATGTTTGGAAAAACACGACAGAGCTGTATCACAGCGCATAAAGAAGGCCTGACTTAATATTCTGTAGACATTTAGACATGCTGCATTTATAGCAGCATCATGGCTTTGCTTTAGGCTTTTCTGTAATAATTTAGTATTTGTGTTTAGTATTTTATATCTTTATATTTAAAAAGAAGTAAATAGAAGAGGTAACATTTGTGCGACAGTCGGCCTGCTCAGATCCACATGGTGGGTAGTCGGATGTCAATACATAAAGATTCAAGGTTTGGTTTGAGGAATAACTAGCAGGTCAGAGCTAAACACTCTTGAGACCTGGCTGACATCTTGCTATGAGTCATCACTATATGCTAAGACTGTATCTGTCTGTATGTAGAAAGAGAAACCGTCCACTCACCTCTGGCACTCGCTAGCATGGAGAACCAGGTCCTGGTTGTTCTTGGCGTTGACGGTGAGCTCATGCTCTGTTGGGTTGAAGATGTCGAGCAGTAGATGACACTGCCGGGTGCTGTGGACAGACACACAGACTGAGTGTGGAACCAGAATCTCTCAAATCAGAGTATATAACAGACAGTGGATTTCTGTTTGCACAGGCATCACTTTTGACAAAGATTTCTTATACATTACACACTCATAACAAAAAGCCTACAATCACTTGTGTTCTATGGCGAGACTCTGCTGCCCGTGTAACTTATGCATAATGACTTCTTAATGTGTATGTGAGCTTATACTTTATGCATGAGGTTACAATTACTTTCTAAAAATACACAGCCACATACACGCACACGGCAAATGCATGAGATCAAGAGAAGACGGGGTGTGAAGTACTCATCAGTCCTTGTCATAACATCAAAAGGTGGCGGTGCTTTCATGGAGCAGACCATCTCCACATCATCCCGCACCTGCTTTTCTCATGCAGATCATAAGAGGGCCAATTTGTGATTTAGATCAAGACAGGAGACATGATGCTGGGATTTTCAAAGAGTTAATTTTAACCCCCAAGTAGGTGTTTTTTTTTTTCCTCCAGTAATGACAGATGAAAGGAATGGATAGCTCAGAAACAGAGAACAGGCTGTCCACTGCAGCCTGGGTCCTGTTACATTAATAGTTTCTGGAAGGGTACAGGAGGAATGTTCACGTTGGGGGGGGCCTGGCCTCTGGGATTTACGTATATGGCCAGCGAGGCACGTGAGGCAATTCATAAACACAAAAAAGCTATTACTTTTTTCAATGCTGAAGAAAATAACATAAAATAGGTCCCTGATCACAACACACACACACACAGAGCTTTGATATCACGTCAGTGCATCATGGCCACTGTCAACAAAATGTAAGTAGTTGTGGAGTGTCGCGCTTTTCAAGAGTAATGGACTCACAAGTATTACGTGTGTTCTTAAGTTAACTTGTGATGACGAACAAGCAGTAATGAAAAAAGACCAGTCCCAAGAGACATTACATGTCGAAAACATGCTACCTGGATGGGCTGCAAGGGTAAATGCGCTTGGATAAAGCTCTTTGGCAGAGTTTGGATGACAAAACACGTGTGTGGGGCGTGCCTATTGTTTTGTTTCTGGTTTACAACTGGATCCTGTAGTTTTTCTAACATTACTAGCGGCGGCCACAGCTTATAAAAACTACAAGTTCACTAGGTCACAAAATGCGTTAATAACGTGATATTTTTGACAGCACTAATATGAACATATATGAAATAAAAAGCAGAGAAAGGTATATATGAATAGTAAAGAAATGGGAAAAGCCATATTCCATATCAACACTCAGATTAGCTGTTATTAGGTTTACAGAGATTATTCTGACTAATACATCCATAATTTATAATAATGCATTTTATAGACAATCTCTGGTTGTCTTCTGTGTCACAGCTCTCAGATTTAAGGAGGGATCTGTAGAAAGCTCCACGATAAGTGGACTCAAACTGCAAAAGCTAAGAAAACATGTCCTTTGTACAAATGAAATGAAGGCCATCACCCATCATCTTCCCTCCAGGTCACCCCTCCCCCCAGCCAGCGTCTTGCCTCTTAAATCTCAGGGTTAATGGAGGCTTAAGCTGAGCTTGCCCAAGTCCCTAATAAACTGCTGTGACAATTAAAGGAACATATTTTTTAAGGCCTACCCATGTTTCTTTAATTGTCTCGTTGTCTTTGTTGTTGGATGTGATTAACGCGCTGAGTGGGGTGAGGCACTGATTTATAACCCAGGCCGTTTAGCTGAGGTGATCAATCAGACCTCCCGGTTAGGAAACACAGGCTCATTGCTCATGCACGAAGTACCTGAGATAAACTGAGAGAAAAGAGGCAGGGATACAGGCACAGACATGCACCTTTTGATAAGCGCCAGCACAGCGTGAGCCTGAAAGGATGCTGAAAAGTGGTGGGCAACTTCATTCAAGAACTGTTGCTGCTGAGACTGCTACAGAATGTCTGTAGACAAAAGCTGAAGATTATGTTTTTGAACTAGAGGGAACTGAATCACAACACTGAATCATTTTGATAAGTATTCTGCTGAGCTACTACCCAGGGCACCGAGATCTAAGCTAAATAAATAATTCAAAACCGCCAATAGGGTTTCAACCTACTTGTCTCCATTTCAGTCTGTGAATTTTTAAATTCCTATTTAAGAGCAGGACGAGGCGGAGAGGGAGCAAAGTTATCCCCCGAGTTTCTCTGTGAACACATATCGAACGTGCGTCTTTGCTCATGGCAAGCAAATCAGCCATCAATAAAAAAGCAATACTTCCGCCTTGTGTGCATTTAATGAAGCCCAAAATAACACACGAGTTGCATGTTTTAGAACATACATGTCCCTGGAAGTGTGTGAGCAGAGATGTTTCTATCCTATCACCACCACGCGGAGCTGAGTGAAAGTTCAAAATGAATTTCAGTGGTGAAGGTTTACTATAGATCATTTCAGGAGCAGCTGGTGGTGGACCAAAGACCGGGAAAAAGCAAGCTCATGAATGCCACCGCCTATTTCTGAGAACTCGACCACACTAACAAATGAAGCATTAGGTCAGCGTTTTGCTATTATTGATCTGAAGAGGATCCTGATGCAGTGGAGCCATTCTCAAAGCCTGGTGCCACACATTTCTATGGCAAGACCACAAAGCGCAAAACAGACTCTTGCCGGGGCCACAGTCTGATCATCTTTGTCCCTACATCAACAATACGGAGCACAGTGAGCCACTGACACTGACCGGGCATTAGCTGGGACTGGGGACATTGTAATTGTGAGGCAGTGGGTGGGAAAAATGGAACACACAGTGGGAGGAGGCAAAAAGGCAAAGATCAATGGTGCTGGGCCCACATCCTCAGTCAATTCTGTAAATCTGCTATCAATAAGGGCTGATTTTGCAGCCCTACTCTGGCACAAAACCATGACATATTCCCCGCACACAAAGTGTAATGGCCTTAATTAGCCTGGTTGGATTTAGAGTGCTGCCAATGATGGGCTATTTTTAGCCACGGGAGCCAATAAGGGACCGTTGACTCTACTTTTATGTCCACATTTGAAGATTTAATAACAAGTGAACATTGGCTTAAATCTTAATTGCTGGCTTGTTAACGTGTGCACGTTGTCAAATGATGAATTAAAATCAAATCATAAATAGTACCCACTAAAGGGGCAGTTCACCCAAAAGCATATTTACTCTCTGGCCGTTTTAATGTTTGATGTTTGTCTCTGAGATTTCTGCTTCCAGCTTGAAACACTAGAGGTGAGAGAAACTTAAACAACAAAAGATTCAAAAGCAAAAGTCATTGTTACTCTAGACAGTCAACAGGATGTGATGTGAAATGATTTCACTGGGCTAAAAAAAAAGGGGGTCTGAAAACTGTTTACAGTGACATCTGTTAGCTGAAGGCGGCTGAACAGCAGAGGCTTCCCTTCATATAGGAGCCGCGAAGTGTTAGAATTACTCACAATGCTATGGATGATGCACAGGATCAGTTCATGTCCCCTGATAGAGCTATGCATTCTCCACAGCAACACGCTGTTGAGCAAATGGGATTTTAACAGGTCCCTGTAAAGTATGGATCACTGAGTATTTCACACGTCCTGGCTTTCAGCTGCCTTCTTTAAGAGATCTGTCACCTGACATACAGCCAAATGTGAGAAAACAGGAAGAGAGAAAATAAGGTCTGTGAGATATAAGAGGTATAAAATGTAGACTGAGGCAAAGGGAGCAACAGAGGAGGGCAGGGCAAACAGAGGTATGGGGTGAAGTAGTGAAAGAAGTCATGAGAGACACAATAGAGGAGAGGCTGGAAAGGAAGAAACTGATTTGAGATGGAAAAGAACGGACAGAGGAGCTGAGAAACAGCGAGAGGGGGAGAAAAGAGAGAGAGCATCTGCAGAAACAGTAGAAGGAAAGTCTGTGAAGAAAGTCAGGGAGAGGTAAATGAGATACAGGGGTTACAATGTCATGCAATCACAGAAGCCCTGTAAGAAATCCCTCATACCTGCAACTGAAACTGTTTTTTTTAGAGAGGCGGTGATTACTATGGGCATTTAAAGGCCTTTCTTTGTGATGCTGTAGTGGATTATACTGTTGTATTATGCAGGGAGATGTATCTAGGGCTGGGTGATGTAACCAAAACAATAAAATTCAGAATTTTTTTTAAGCTTCTAGATGATTCACAAGTTCAATCTTTTTTTTCCCCCTGCAAAATGTAGGAAGACTAAAACATGATTTAAATCCTATTTTTTAAGGACTTCATGCACAAGACAGTTGAGTCATTCAGACACAGCAGAAAAGTCAGATCACTCATGCGTGCTGTTTGAGCTTCCTGACGAGTCAGTCTAACCGCAGCTACTCAGTCCAGACGGACTGAGCAGAGCAGAATCAGCGCCCTGCTCTGTCCACTCAGGTGGCTTCATGTGCTGTCATCATAATATCTCATCAACACACACAAACCTCTTCACTCTTTATGTCCCTCTCTTAGATCGCTGGATTGACTATGTGATAGCAAGAGCCAGCAAGCCACCCAGAGCTGGGACACACCTGGAAGTGGCGAGATCGTGAGGTGGCAGTTAGCGAGCCAGCTGAGCCTCCACAGCTCCACCTATTTTGCGAGGACACAGCAGTGACTCTCTGTGTGCCATTTCCTGGTCTCACTGCACACTAACTGCACAGTGACAGATGGACGGAAAGACTAACATGTAGAGAGAGCAGGACAGAGACGGATAGAGGGACCGCACAGCGGCTCCATCTTTGCGAAGCTGTATTTCCTTGAGGTGGAGTGCAACTGGAATTTTGGTGCAGTGATGAACTACATTCTATGACAGCTGCCAGCTCAGAGCAGGTCAACAGTGTACCCAGCCCGCTGTCATTTCTGCTTTGTTTGAGTTGTTTCAGTTTCACCATACAGTCGTTAACCTGCAGATACGTCTAATTGAGCTGACAAAAATAAGTTTAACTCTGATTATGGCAAATGAATATTGAATTCTACCGGCATCTGTTATTCCCAACAGCTGGCCTCCCTAACAGCTGATTAACTCCCTACACAAGCATCTGAAGGTGGCAGATACATGGTCCTTCTGCAGTTACTACCTGGAGTGCTGCACTTTGTCAAAGTCTGATTATACACATCAAATCCACTGGTTACCTGGATTAAACCTCACACAGCCAGCACCAGGCTGCTGCTAAATGACGACACAAACGCCTGCTATCCTTGAGACCCACCTGCTCCCACATTTATCAATACTCTCGTTCAGTTAAAGGAAAATTTCTCCAATGAACCGCGTAATGTGGTACAGCAAAGTAACTGCTGTTTGTTCAACTGTATCGGCTAAATTTCATAATGATGTGACCACAATAAAATCCACAATTTGCCGATCATAAACAGGGTTATGGAGGGCACTTATCAGCTCATGCGACCTGCGGAGGCTGAACTGAGAAGAGACCATCTGCACCATGCATTTGCACTTTGCCCTCTGTACCTCCATACAAGGATATAAGACTCCTCATGGGAGACGCAGTGTGTCACGGCTGGGAGAGCAGTTCTTGTAAAGGGGCTGACAGGAGCCAGGGTGATTGGCCGTGAGTGTTAAACAGGGCCTTAAAATGATGCAGTGGAGAAAAAAAAATGAAAAAAGCCTTGAAAAGAACAGGTGTGTCCACTAAAAGTGCACAGAGCACAAAACATAGACTGAAGAGTCAATCTCAACATGAATCTAAAATAGGACTACAACAAAGATAAAGAAAGAAGATAATAAGAGGGAAAGGGAGGAAAAGCTTGAGAGAGAAAGGAAGAAAGAGTGGAAGAATGGTGCTGCAGAGAGTTAAGAAAAGAAAGAGAGATGAAGAAGTAAATATATGTAGTTTGTACACAGAGAGGGACGTGGCTGGACAGATCCACCTGTGTGTGAGAGGACAGATACAGCAGGTGGAGAGGGAGGGAGCGAAAGACAGAGACGCAAACACAGTATGAAAGGAGACGTTTCTGTATTACTGAGCAATTCATCCAACCACTTCCAAATTCTCTTTTAACTCGCAGCCAAGAAGAAATTCAATAGTACTTATCTCAAAAAGTAAAGTGTGTTTAATGTCTTACTTCAATGTCCGTCTCTGCAGGGGGGGGAATTCAAAGGAGATGTGAGTAAATAATGTATGAATCTGTGTGTCACTCTGAAATCTGGATGCATGAATGAGTGTGATTAAGTTCCTAATGCGTGTTTGAGTGCTAAGGTCATCTCAGCATCGCATACCTCAGCCTTGTGGAGATAATGTCAACACCAATGTCTGACTCATACAAGCACGCACGCACGCACGTACGCACGCAGGCATACACACACAAACTCGTGGCTTGAAACACTTTTTGTCCTTGAACTCCATTTCAATGCAGGCTGCCCTGAAAACAACTTTCTCCACATTTCAGAATTGTCTGGGGTTAAGGGATTTTTTCTTTTCCTTATTTTTGACCAAAGCTGTCACAGATGTCACTGCTGGCAGGATTACAGGTGGGTATGGTTGAAAATTCTTCAGTAGCGGTTGATGCAATACCCGAGTTTCGATGCCAAACCAAACATTTTGAGTACTTTGAGAAATATAAACACGTCTTCCTAAAAGACAGTTTGGGTCATTTCTACTTATTTCATTTAATAAATGAAGGCAGATAAACAAGCAGCTGAACAAGAGCTTTACCTTTATAAAAGAGTGTAACATTGATAAAATGACCATAAAATTGTGTTTTTGAACTGTCTGATGTAACTGAAGAAAAGTATTTGTTTAAAGAATTTCATGACTTGGACATATTAGCCTAACATTAGAATTATGTGCTAAGGTGTTGGTTAACTTGCTCCATATGTTTTTAGACAGGTTGTCCTACTTAAAGACAACGATGTGGGCCTATAGGAAAGGTCAACAAAAGCTACATAAATAAACTTCACTGGACTTAAGATTACTTGCAGGCGCTCTCCTTAAACATTTCCAAGGTCTCAACTTCAGCACATTTCAAATGTTGAGATTTGCTTGAGAGCCATGAGATAGTGTGTGTCAGTGTGATGAGGGACACAGTACTAAGGGTGCAGCAGAGATAAGGTAGAGGGGGACTGCAATGACAGGGTGATGGTGTAGCAGCCAGCGCAGCATCTCTACGTATGCATACGTATCGAGTGCTGAACAAAGATGGATGGCTTAAACTGCAGATATTATTACAGCTAATGATTCACCTCAGGTGGCCATTACTCGGCTACGATCTGTCTCCCTCGCTTGGAGTTGGGGAGCTCAGAAGTGGAGTGAAGTGAGACACGCTGAGTGTGTGAGTGTGTGTGTGAGAGGTTGTGCGAGGGCGTCTACATTGATGTATGTGTATGTGCATGAGAGCGAGAGCGAGAGAGAGAGAGAGAGAGAGAGAGAGAGAGAGAGAGAGAGAGAGAACGTGAGGGCATGAGAAAAGACTGAATATCCATTTCATATCCATTTACATCTGCCACTATCTGACCTGACAGTGGAAATAACATTCCTAAGTCTTCTGGTTTTGATAGCAATAATGTCACCGTGAGAGTGTTGCAGCAGTGGTTAAAGAGAAGGTCGATATCTATTTACCTGCTCGGGAGAGAGAGGAAAAAAAAAACTAGCTGCCTTTGTATCACACATGAGATAAAACGAAGCTTTAGAATTGAGATTCATCACCAATTATTGAGACATGGGCGACAGTGAGGTAGATTTCCCGTAGCCTTTCTGTTGCTCCACTGAAGGTTGAGTAGTATTGCTGTCTTATCTGATAACGGCTGGGTTTAATTAACAAATAAAAAATGCACAAAAATGGCACACAAGGTTATAGGCTCATCAGATTATACACACTGAGGAAGAACTACTGAACAGAATGGACGTAATCACTTTGCTGCGACCGCGACAAATATGGCTTTGCCAACGCATTCTCAAGAATGTCACTTAACTAAAACAACAGTTCACCTGTCAGAGGTGAGCAACGGCTTCTGAGGAACAAAAAGAGAGAAAGAGTAACGACTCTTTTCACACAAGGTTCAGTATGTGCATGGTGGAGGATCATGGGAGCAGTTTGTGTGACAAGTGCAGTCAAATAACGTAACTAAAGAACAAGAGGAGAGTCTGCAGTCAGAATAATTCAGCTCAGCTCTACAGAGCGGTCTGAGCCTCTCCTTGATCACTGTGTTGATCTTCCAGAAGGCAGCTCCAGTCCGATACACATCACACACAGAAAGGTTTTGAAAGACCTCCTGTGCTGTATGTGAAATGAAACACGAAGTTGGCAGCTAGATGGTGACAGCATTGGAGCATCTCGCAGCTAAAGAGTCAGATAATTCCATCAGGAGTTGGCCAAGACATTCAACAGATGGCCAGGAGCACAAACTTAATGCTAATGTTGCTCTGTGTCTGCTGGATGTATTAACAGGCAACTGTTTGCTAACAAGTTCGCCATAGCAACTTTATAGGGTGATACTAAGTGAGTGTTGTGTTTACACCTTGTTGCACTGAAAAAAATCAATGGAATCAGTTTAAACTAAAGAGACATTAACACATTTCTGGAAAAGGCTACAGGTGGTGCAAATCTTTCTGATAGTTAGAGAAAGGCAGGGAAGGAACATCTTTGTAGAGCTGTTAAATTGTAATGAAGGAGCCCAAAGCTGACGTTAGCCACAGAAAAACGCAGCTTAGATCAGTGTTACCTGGTTGCGGGGAGGGTGCTGACTCTGGTGAAGAAAACGGACGGCTCCACGTCAACATGGACCCCTAAAGACAGTTCCCTGTAGTAGCCCTCCACTTTGCCTGCTCCTCCCGAGTACTTGAAGTTCAGCACTGCTTCCAAAGTCTGCAAAAGGACAAAAGAAGGACATAAATTTAGATCAAGCTGCTTTGACAGTGTGCTACACCAAAGGGCTGATTCAGCCAAAAAAAAAAAAAAAAAAGAACTGATCCACGACCAGTGATTTTAAAGGAATATCTGTACGGAAGACTGAGTGTGATTGGGGTCAGAGGTCATAGCCAGCATGCTGTGTCTCACCATCAGCAAAATGGGGCTGTTTTTAAAGATTGATGCATCAAAAGTCATTATGGCGAAATAATAAACTATTGTGCTCTTTAATAAAATGGAGGTATAATGGTGAGAAAGCCTGGGGGGGGGGTTACTGGTGGCTCCAAACAGATGATTCAGAATCAACGTGTCTCATCCTAAAAACAGTACAAGAAGAGAGTGCGGTGGGTGGGGGGCAGTGGGTGGGATTCGCTGGCTGTGCTCCACGGTGACGGAAGGAAAGTGGACACACAAAATTACTCAGAGGTACTCAGAGGTATCTGTGGAGGGGGAGGCACTGGACAAGCAGCCAAGTGGGCGAAGGATGGGGAAATTAAAAGTGGCAGTTTATGGTGAGGGAGCGCTCGCTGACTCAGGCAATGGGCTAAAGCGGGGAAAAAAGAGCATCCAAGGTCCCGCTTTCCTTCCTATGCAGCCTATATCATCTCTCCACATATTGCTGATGGAGGCACTGGCTGTGCCTTTCCAGAACAAATTCCACCGATTCCTTGATTATTTTCTCTCTTTATACTCTCGTAGGGGGTGCAGAGCGCAGAGTGGAATGATTTGGAGCCTGCTGGCTAGACGTCTGGCCTATTATAACCTAATGACAGAAGTACAGCATTCAGAGCAAAGAGAAATGAAAACATTAGAGAGGATTATTATTATTGTAGACCAAGCACCTAAATTCCAAACTTTCACTTATCTCAAAATGTGTGGGCATCATTTCACCTTCTTGGTATATTTTCATTTCATACAGTCTTACTATTTTTTCTTGGCTTTGCATTTTTTAATGTTGTTTTTTTTAGCTGCACTAGCAGCAAGGATGAATCCTAATGACTTTTATCCTCCATCTTGTCCCTTAGTGTCACCATGGGGTTTAAATTTATAGTTTGAGTGAAACATCTTGACAGATTTTAGATGGATTGACATGAAATTTGGTACAGACATTAATGTTCCCCTAAGAGATCCCCTGATTGGGTTTAGGGTACCGATGTCCCTGGTTCACATCCAGCTGGGAAAGTTTGTCGCATGCCATTTCCCATCTCTCTCCCCTCATTTCCTGTTATCTCTCCACTGTTGCCATCATCAGATTGAAATTTTACTTTTCATACTTTTGTTTATGACCATATCTCAGCAAAAAAAATTACATTTCCATCAGCCTCAAGCTCTATGTTGGGTTTAAAAGACTGACACTCTAAATTGGGATGGTGAACACGGTAAACATGTACCTGCTAGCCATCTGCATGTTAGCATGCTAAAGTATTTAGCTAAAAGCGGCACAGAGCCAGACTAAAACCTCACAGAGCCATTAGCATGGCTGCAGACTTGCAGCCTTGTTATTGTTCACAATAACAATAACATTTCCTTCATGTGCATTAATCTTAGCTTATTGTATTGTAGCTTATTATCTAGCAGAGGACTATGGGTTACTGATGAAATGCATTCTACACCAGACAAAGCTTACAGTAAGTCATCTGATATTGCGAAGACCTGACCTTAATATCATTAGCATGCTTATTTTCATGATGGAGTATTCTGTAAAAGCTTAAATTCAAATCCTGATATCCTCTCTGAATACCATTTTCGCGACTATTTGTCGTCCCTGGAAGGTAAACAGCGGAGCCAGTCTGCTTTGGATGTGGAGGAAGAGAAGCAGCAGCCCAACAATGCAAGCAAGAGACAGACTCATGCTGCGCTGGCAACAGAATAAAAGGAGAAGCACATTGATATGAATCTCATTTGAATTGATTGACTGAAATCGCTCAGATTCCTTGAGCAAAGAACCTGGTTGGATGCCATTTCCATTACAGTCCGTGTTTTCTCAGGAGCAACGTCTTCTTCATTTGCTGTTTTCCATGCGTTTGCTAACGGATGAGACTGGTGCTGCTTTGTCATTTAATTACCATCAACAAATTGCATGAATAAACAAAAAAACATCAAGTTTATCCTTCTAACAACACTGTGTGTTGACAATGCCTGACACTGTCACAGAAAGTGTATTGTTGTCCAAAAACTATCGACACATGAGAGAGCCATAACACTAAACATAAACAGTCTAGTATATTGGTATATTGTCTATTAATGGCGAGGATTTCTAATACGGGCAGCATAAATATGCAATCTCATTTTTGTCTCGAGCAGTCAAGTGCTGTGTTACGTGCAGCTGTGTGATCCTGTGGCTGCCTGTGTGGCACTAATGGCCTCGACGTGATCCTCTTGAGAAACAGTGATTGTCTCAGCGACACGAGTGAGCAGCGTCTCTGCACCCCGTTCCCCCTTTCAGACCAGGGTCGACCCCGAGCTCCTCCTCCATTCAGTCCTCTCTCTGCCTCTGCTCTCGGCCCCCTCAGGACCCTATTTCAATCACACTGGGCTAAAAATAGCTCTGCTGTAATGAGCTGACAGTGTGTTAGGAGTAGGCCTGTAGCAGCACACAGCCTAAGCAAACAGGCTGACCGCACGCATGCACTACCTTCACATGCATACAAACAACGTGGTTAGTGGGAACGCTCAGATTAAGGTACGGATTCAATTAAGGCGTTCACCATCACCAATAACCAGACAGTGAGAGCTGTTTTGTGTTCAGGGTAATGTCTTAGAGCATGTAGCCAACAAGCAAACAGGAAATACAAAGACAATAGAGAAAGGGGGGGCATGACATTGCACTTCATTCTGGCATTTTGATGAATGGTATAAAACTTGTAATATACATGTTTGTATGTATGTATGTAAAGCTAGACCACAAATGTCAAACTCGGTTTTGATGGAATTATCTTTGGTCCGCATGATAATATCTAATTATTATTAGAGCTGGCCCACCGGCATATTACACGCACCACTAGTACTACAAGTCCCACAATGCACTGCCAGTGCGTTGGCACGTCAATCAAAGGCCCGCGAGCGCGAGTCCCTGCCCCACTCGTTCATCAGCAGCCTGACGGAGCTCGTTACCTGTGGTCAACTTTCAGCTACCCTCTCACCCAAAAATGGCTAAACAGACGGTGGACTTTGAAAACTGGAGTTTTCAAGGCAGGTGGGAGGAAGAGTATGTGTTCGCAGGTATGAAGGACAAAGCTGTTTGTCACAGTTTGGCTGTCATGAAAGAATATAACGTAAGACACTATGAAATGAAACACCGTGACAGGTACATTATTCTGGAAAAGCTGCATAAAGAGCGTCTTACAAGCTGTGTTAGTTCCAGGTTCAAGTATCTGGCTTAGACTAGCGCACATCAGAGAGCAGCACACTCAGGTTTAATATATGTTGACTTTTTGCACTCTTTGGGCATTTTTGGTTTTTGTTTGAAGGAAATGATTTTTTGGCTGTTGTTGGCCTGTGAAAATGTTTTCATCTGAAATGGAAAGCTGAAGATAAAGCTATAAGAAATGAATGCAACTGATTTTTCATTTTTTTAATGATTAATGTTGTTTTATAGGCAGTAACTTATAGGCTTTGTTAGTTCCAGGTTCAATATGTGCAATATGGTCATTTCAATCCGTTTTCAATAAACACTGAACCAGTCCGGCCCTCGACTTGGAACAATTTTTTTTAATTTTGGCCCAATGTGTATTTGAGTTTGACACCCCTGAGCTAGATTATGTGACTGTTTGTCTAAAGTGACAGTCACAAAGTTAGAAATCTGACTATTATTCTGCAATATTTCTCTAAATTTTGCTACAATTAGCTAACATTAGCCATCATAAGCTTCTGGTCGTACCAGAGCAAATAAGGCTGCAGATAAGGCTGTAGTAGCAAGACCCCTAAATGTACTGAACTGAGCAATGGTGTGTTTCACTGCTTAAGAAGTCAAATATTCATTTGTAAGACAAGAATGTCTTCTGTCTTCCCTCCAAAGTTACACAGTCTCGCTTTAAGCTCAATTTTCCAACTAAACAAAGACATCAATCACAAGTGAACAGATTAAGCTGTATAAATCATATGCTAGGCCTAACCTGGAAGTCTGATAAATAACACAGCTCTGTTAATCTGGTTACACTCAAGGCCTCGGCTTCAAACAAAGTGCTTGTCAGGTTGCCTAACAACATCTGAAGCCTCCCTACTTTTAGGCGGGAGCTGCACCCATCCATGTTTGTGACTTTCCAAAACAGATAATCACAGTAATTGGCCAAGTGTATGACTGAAGATCTCAGTGAATGATAAAGGTAATCGATAATCTGTCCAACACAACAGCGTCTATCCGAAGACTCTCAAAGGACAGTATTCTCAAAGACGAGCTCGTCCTGACACACTCAGAGAACACGGCCTCTCATATGACTATCAGAGAGATAATGGCCAGTCTCCTGCCTCTTTCTGGCCTTCAGCCTTGAGATAACTGTGCCACGATGTGAGAAAATACTCCAGCCAGTGCGCTTGAGTTAGGAAATGATCAGCTGCTTAACATCAAAAGATTTTCATCAGAACTACATTGTGAGACTCTAAAATACCTTTACATTAAGATACTTTTTCCTGTTTATTGACGCTAAACCTAAAGCCAGAGTTTACACATAAGTAGGTCCTGGTAAAGGTTGGCAGTGCATAATATTTATAAGACTGTATTGTATAGCTCGTAAAGCTGTCTTTGGGTGCTGCCCTTTGTTTTACCTTTAAAAAATACTGACGTGATCTGAGTTTAGCTGCTAAGCAGACACGACATGAATAGCAGACCCAGTGTTAGATTGGTTTTTACCTTGACTGCCGTCACTCCATATTTTTTTTGCCGTGTCACAACAAAGCCTCTGAAGACTATCCATCATATCCATCCATACGAGTGCAGCATTTGTTTGACAATAGAGGTGAATTACGAGTGTCCCACACAGTATTCTCTCTCTTGCGCCTAAAAGGCGAACAAGGAAGAAAGACAGGGAAAGCTGAAGGCTTTTTTAATGCTTCGGCACTGAGATAAAGATCCTGACACATCTTGCTGTGGAGATTATGGCAGGGCCACATGTCTCCTGACGGGAATACTAAGGTTCAGCATCCTGATGACAGGTAGGCAGGGACAGGAGCCTGTCCAAAGTGCACAATCTTGAGTGTTTCAATAAGCTCTCTTTGTTTGCAATGACTTGCTGAGGTGTTTCTTCGAGGCATACTCCAACATTTTGGGTAATTCACTAACAGGCTGCATTGCTGAGAATGACAAGATCAATATCAGTTTAATCAGTGTACATTCAAAACAGACGCAACTCCCTGACAGCTTAGCTTAGCTTAGCTTAGCATAAAGACTGGAAGTATCGAAGCAATGCCCACTCGAGTGATAAGAGTATTGTGAAAGAGCTACAGAAGTCATCCATGTGCTCTTATGTGCTCCATATGTTTTTAGAAACCGTTGTCTGATGTCATCGTGCTAATTTCTGTTGAAGTTTTTGAAATATGAACCCACTGAATGCATTCCCAACCCCATGTAACATTTGCAAAGGCTTTTGTGCATATTTTGAACAATGCTTTCATTGTTGGAATAATATGATTGAGAAAATATGTTTTTTGGGGCCTTTAAAGGTTTTCAACAAAAAAATATTACAAATGAATAGTTGGCGTACAGGTTCACGAGTCATCTGGCTCTCATGTTCAACACGTGCCACCATAAACATTGCTTTATATTTTTGCTCGTAGCTCCTAAACTGAGGGTCATATCGGCAAAAGTCTCAAACCAGATTCCTCGATTGACAACACATTTGTAAGCAGAGGCCACTCGACTTTGCCCTGGAAGTAACAGATCACATGCACCATGGCAGAAATCCTAGCTGTTACACCACTTAGCCGCCACATCATGAGCTGCTGGGATGAGACTATGTCTCCACCTAAATCAGGACCCCTGGTACATCTGGAACCGGCTGAAGACCCATCATTATCAGTACTGGTCTGATTTCAGCTGCCACAAAGCTGATCTTGTGCCACCTTTTTCCATGGGAGGCATGCTACCACCTGACTGGGTGATGTGTGTGTTGATCTCTGTGCAGCGTGATGGGGTAAGCTAATATCAAACCAAGCAAAGTCTACTTCTATGTGGTCTAAGTCCGTCTTTCTGGAACAGTTTGTGCTTCATGTTTCTGTCACATTTTGGCCAAAATATTTTGCAACCCATTCTGTGAGTTAACCACGAGACACATGCATATTTCCATTCACATCTTTAGCTGTTTATGCAGCTTTAAATAAAGGCCTACAGGTTTGCAGTTACAAACAACAAATGCTTCACCATAAAATTCCCTCTGTCTTTCTCCTCCACTCTTGTGGAGTGAGGAAACTAACACACAGCTAATGGCAATAAACACAAAAAATAGAATTTCACCACACTATTTCTTCAGTCTCAGCAAAAACCTCGGTAAAAGGCACTGGTGTGAAACGTCATTATCTTCCTGCAGACGGCTAAATTGGAAATGGTGTAAAGCTCTACTTTATGGGAGATACACTTACAACATCAATTTCTCTCTTTCAAAACTGTTTATTTTTCCCACCTTAATTCAGAGAAAAAAAAATTGTGGTGAATAAGAAGTTCCGCTGGCTGCACACATCCATCCACGGATCCCAGGTGTTTTTATTTGTAGGATGTTCTCCCTCATGACTGGGACAGGTGGTTGAATGGCAGGTAGATGCGGGGTCACAGTATACTTTGACGATGTGATGAAATGGGAGGCTGTGTGGCTAATTGCCCTTAAAATGAGGCCTGACCCCTTTGGTTGCATCTGCCTCGTGGCAGCGAAGCGAGCCGTCAGTCAGCGGAGCTATTTAGTCGGAAAACTGAGAAATGACTTGAGGGCATTTGGATGCAGTATGTCCATTTGGAGTGCTGCTGGGACTGCCTCTCATATGCACACCTGACTGTCAATCACAGAGCCAATCAGTTGCGTGTCCCAGGGTTCCAAGTTGAGGAGGGATGTGGAGAAGTGAAACAGCATCCTGAAGACAGCTTTAGCTGAGGAAGTGAAATATGAATCAAGCCCTGAGCGGGACTAAGTTGTCTGCTGTCTGCACAGATAAGTGAGAGAAACAGCACCATGCTATTTTTCCAGTACTCCTGTTCATTAGGGGAGTCTTGTTGTGAAGGCCTCGAAAAGGTTTAAACTTGATGCAATAGGCCTGCAACAATAGAAGTAAATGAGATCACTGCATTACCTTTAATACAAAGCTTATCAACGCATGAGATCAGGCTTCTTTTGGGTCTGCCCGTCTGTCTGTGTTTTACCTCGTAATAGGCACTTCCATTGTATTTGTGGCCTTCAGACAGTTTGACATTATCGCGTTTCTGCTGTGCTTGTTGGCAACAGACGATTCATGAGAGAAGAGGGCAGGAGGGCTGATAAGAGCGAATATGTTCTCTATCGGTCCCGCGGTGTAATGACTTAGCAATAATCGCTGGATGATGAGGAGCGAGAGTGCTGTGAACAAGTCTGTGTTGATTTGACAGCTGATGGGGGTTAGAGCATCTAAAACTGCTCAGTAACAACCAGCCTGCATGCAGACCAAAATAGCTGACAGGGAAAATGATTTTTTTTAAGGGAGAGGACCCAGTGAAGCACAGAAGTTTGCATAGCATGGTATAATAACTTCGCCTGTTCCAAAACCACCCCCAAACCAAAAGCCTAACTGCAACAGCCCCGAGCCGGTCCACTTAATGATGGGCCTGACATTTCTGCCCACAGCGTTTATAATGTCACGCTCTGCACCCCCTCACAGTTAGGGTTTGCCTCTGATGTGGCAATTAGAATGGGAGACATTTTAAAGAGTGGGTGAGCAACCTGCCCAACTACGAGGAATCTGTGACGAAGGGGGTTATGGGATGCCAAGCTCAAATTATTACAGCAGCAGCGGATGGTAGTAAAAATATTGCTGCAAAATGTGAAAAGCACCATCGAAAATGATTCCCTCCAGCAGCTGTACTTAGCTGCATCAGACAGGTAATCTGATTGCCACTGTGGAACGTCCAGGAGAGGCGACAGCAGCGTGAGGCTGCAGTGATGCTACTGACTGCGTTTCCAAGGACAAAAGTCTGCGGTTCAGCCGTTCATTCAAGGCGAGCTCTTAACCACAGCATGTCATTTCAACTCCACACACGCAAGTGTAAAGTGTTTCACTATGTTTGACACTAATAGTTTCAGAGGGGCATCCCAATGAGGACAATTAGAACTTTTGACATTTTCTAATATTAACATAACAGTTAAAAGTTGACAAAATGCCACATAAACTATTAACTATTAGCACATCACACTGGTGCTGGTCAGAGGTGTTGCCGCCTGTTGGCACATATTTTCAAATGGAAACGGAGACAGAAGATATTCATATTTTCAGACATGAAACATCTGACAGAAGATTAAAATCCTAACCTCACTGACATAAAAGGAATGAAATAAATAATAGAAATACCTGTCAGAAATTAAAATAAAAAGGTACACACACCAGGGCCCCCCCCCGCCCCCACACACACCCCCCCCCCAGAAAAGCAATTACACTAGACCAAGATGGTGATCTGTCACATATTCAGTGGAAAATGACTATCCTGACAGAGGCTTCAGCGGCCTGGCTGTTAAACTGTTAATGCATTTCAAAAGCCTGAAAAGTGTATTTCCCTCACCGTCTAACTGTAATCTATAACTCTATAATTCTGTCTGCCGGCCATCTTTTTTGGACCAGGTCAATTGAGCGCTACACACTGTGCACCTGTATTCTGAGACTTTCTGCACGTTAATTAGTAGAGGACACCCACATAAATCACCCTTGTATTCATGCTGTGGTGGTCTGTTTCAATTTCATTATACATTCCCCGACCAGCAGACGCATCTAAACAGGAAAAAAAATGTCTGTGAGGCAGTGTAAATATTAATGCCGTTTATTAATTCTTACCATTCACAACAACCTGCACATTGCATGCAGGCTTTCTATTTCAGGCACCTTGGGCTGGCGGGTTTGTGTTCCATCTACAAACTCTAATTTGAATGCTACACATCATCAGTCTGGCTACACACACACCAGATCCACTGCCAGACCAGCACCAGGCTGGTGGAAAATAACCACGTGCGTGATTCATTATTCTGAGCAGTTTCTTCGTTCATTCTGAGCAAATCAAAAGGAGTGCTGGAGACGGTGGCATCCTCGGGACGTATGGGACACGCAGCTCACACAGTTCCATGACAAGTCATACGGCAATTAAAGCTGCTCTCTCCTCTTTACCTCACCCAAAACCCTTGAGGACTACCCGTTCCCGTAAATCCTGTCTGTATCCTCATCCGACAATGCCAGGTTACCAGGGAAACAGCTGCGTGCAGCCTGTGCAAATATCTAAAACCACAGCTCCGTGGTTTGGGTCATCAAAACCCTCCAAAATCATGGCCTTGACGTAGCCTCACCGTGCACTCACTACAGAATACTGATACTGTACAACCTCTGCATCCGCTTCAGACTACAGGTGGTGGCACTCAATCCTCCATCAATGAATGCTATGAAGAACGCGATTGATGGAGAAAACCTAAAGCAACAATACGCAAAGTCGACATTATCTGACATTATTTAATATTTGGAGAACTTTCATGAGCAGAAGTTGCGATTCATGAGGTGGACACACTCTTGTTCTGAAATAAAAGCAAGACTTGACTGAGTCTGTTGTCAGGAGATCAGAACGGCCTCATGAATCTCATCCCTACGCTTTGTGTTTTCAGCGGCTCCACTATGAAAGATCGAGCTTCAAGCGACTGATCACAAGACATTTCTGGTGCGAATGCCAGAGGCTCATTCTCAAGAACACAAAGACGCTGTCAAGTTCATATCTTCATTCTATTCCACCATTGGCACAATGGCATTTCAATCACTTATTTTGTATAGAGGAACGTCATGAGCTGATCTTTGGAATCTGCATGAGTTCCAACATGGCATTGTTGAAAAGATAATACTAGTTAGACAGAGATACTGTAGATAATACGTTAAATAAAGCCTGATCCATTCAGTTACTTTGTTCATGTTAATTGAGTGTGATCAGAGTATAACAGCTGCCAAAAACAATCCTTTCTACTGTGACCTGCTCTTAAAGTATTAGTATTACTGATGTATCTCCAAAAAGTTGGGGGAACTACAAATCAGGTTAAAAAAAGTTGGCTGAGGCTGAGACATCCTGACTGACTGACAGCCCAAAAAACACTGGATCCTAAATTTCCCATTATGCAACCCTGTCTGGTAAGTCCACACATCTTTCAAACTCCACACTATTACGCCACTCTGTAACACAGGCTTCAGCTAAAATGTCTATTTTTTTCAGACTTTGGACAGCTTCTCTACAGCCACAGAAGCCATTAAGCAACTGTTGAAAATGGCTGAAGTGCCCCTTTATAGCTGTGCATTACTGCGAGTGAAGCTCAGCGGCGTTAAAAAATACATTTCAGAGATACAGTATGCTGTCAGAATCCTGTCCAGACTTCCCTGCCACGGAAAAGATCCACACTCCTCTGTCGAATGGTGTTAGACAAAACTCAACAGAAGGGCATCCTGCATTTTATTTTTCAGCTGAGAAGCACATAAATTATGAGCCTTGAAAATACCTTTAAATAGAGCTAATTAGCAACAGCAAATATCTTCTGAAGGAAATGTAACGCAGACTGACAAGAGAAATATTTGATAAAAACACTTAAGGATTGAGTCGATATATTTATAGTTAAAACACAAGTTTCATTTTTACGTGAATCTTTTCCTTCTTAAACGCAGCCAAGCTCAGCTCCCCATCCTCTGCCCTGTGACCCTGCCTTGCAGCTCGTAGCGATCACTGGACGAGTTACTGAGCTGTCCCACACGTGTGCACTGCTTCCCCAGTTTTGATGTAGCTGCAGTGTGCATGCAAAAACTTTGCAGTGGAGGTGAGGGTTGCAAAATGATCAAATTCAGGCCCTCAATCTGTCAGATACACCGACCGTGCCCAATGTTAATGGTGTTTGCCTGTTGAGGCGGGCGGTGACACATAAACTGGACACCCAGGTGTGTCTGCTTCATGCGTTTAAGTACTTCCTGTGGATTCTCACAATAAAAGAACCATTTCATCCAGAGTAATTTGATTTCTTTTCTGAGTGTTGACTAATTCACTTACATATGGTTCAATCTGATTAGAGGTTGTGAGTCATGAAGGGGAAGGAAAGTGGATGAAGAGCAGCACTGAATTTTGTCAAAGGAGAGTGGCATCTGTCTGAGATGAAGACCGGCTACTGCATATGCACACACTGACACACACACTGACACACACACACACACACACACACACACACACACACACACACACACACACACACACANACACACACACACACACACACACACACACACACACACACACACACACACACACACACACACACACACACACAGAGTTTTCTCTGTTCCTGTGCGATCAGAGGTAAACAGAGGACCCATGGGTGCTTCAGACACAAAACGGCTGCTTTTTTGTGTAACCCCGTGGTCCTGTGCAGGTGTCGCACCATTTACCAGCTGGAGCGGCTGCAGGGAGAGGCCTCACATCACCCTTTGCTATTCTTATAGTATGTCGACAGCCAGTCGACCATGGAGATGTGAAGTCAGCTTCAAAGATGGGATAAGCAGAGCTAAAAAAAGCTAGACGCTCCAAAGCCTGAAAAAGGGATAGATTACATGGTGATGCATGAGCAGGCATTTATGCCAACACGCACACACACGCAAATCACCAACAATGACCTGTCAAATGAGGAAGCTTGTGTGCTGGATGGTGAAGCATGCTGATATATAAACATCCTGCTCAGGGTGACTGTGGCGCAGCTGAAGGTGATCTGATCGGTGTCGGTTCAGTCATCAAGCGCTGCAGCATATGGAGCCACACTTGGCCTGGCTCACTGGATTTCACACATGGATTCAAGTCCAGTAAGCATGATGAAATGCTTGATTCTCTTCTAATTTTGCTGGGCTTGCATACGCCAGCAATTCCACACAGACACACACACATACACACACACACAAATCAAAAATTTTCATGACCCTGTGGGGTTGGGAGTGGATTCTACATGAGGGCTCATTTCCTCGATCACTGCCGTTCTTGTTCCTTCATACTTCATTCTCACACTTGCACAGAGAACATTCAGTCTCTGAGCAGAGACTTGAAACAATCTGACCTGCGAGCTAACCTTTACAGAACAGTTAAATAGATAAGAATGAACACAATTTATTCAAATATATTGGAAAACCAATTATGAACCTAATCCCAAACTGTGTTTGTAGCTGTAGCTGTGCTCGCTCTGGTTGCTCCTGTAGGCGACAGCAGATTTGTTATGGTGGTTATGTTACTGTATTGCTCCTGTGTTTCATAGACTCAGCAAAGCGCCTTGCCTTTATCCAAACTTCTGCAACCTATGGTGTAAAATCCAGGATGCTTCCATGCATTTCTCGAATGCTTTGCTGTGGTGATTATCTACTGATTTCCTCCAACTGAAAACAACAACTCCCCAATTAATAGAGGGCAGCAGGGCATGTAAAGGGTCATCGCTCAGGCTCCCACTGGAGTACAATGTTAGGCCTTTTGTGCTTAATACGCCTAGATTAATATCTGAATCTATAAAACATCTGCAAGTCCAAAGCTACTGAAATTTCAACATCATATACCATCATTGAAATACACGCATCATTTTACCTTGGAAAACACGCCAATTTCGTTTTCAAGTGGAGTAAACTTCTGGCCTTGAGCATGTCTGTCTACTATAAACATAATACTTTTAATAGACAAGAGAAGCATTATATAATACATACACAATAATTCAAAAGCCAAAGTTTATATTTCAGTGCTTTCTGTGAACAAGGACAGCCCTCTACAGAGATCTGACTGAATTCTAAAGAGCCACAAGGCAAACCAGTCTCGGCCTGTCTCGCTGCAGCCCATAAAAAGCTGCCTGGGAGACCAGACAGAGTTGTGTATTTTGCATGAACAGTAATTAGGAAGAGGAATTCAAAACCCGGCTATCCCTCGGGTTATGGTCTAAATGGGCCAGATCATTTGGGCATCAGTCAGAGACAGGAGGCCTGTTAGCATTGACGGAGCAGCGACAGGTCATCTGGGACAAGATGTACGGTGCTGACTTCATCTTCTCTGTCTGCTGTACATGAGCACATTCAGAATGCAGGAGCTAAACACTAAATAAGGAGACTCACCATGTCGCTGGCAGGATGACGTGCCCCCTGCCTGTTGGAACAACCGTCTAAAAATTTGCAATAAAGTGGCATGCTGACTTGCTGCCAACGCTAAGGTCAATGCTAATGCTAACTGCAAGGCGGGCCTGCAGGTCTGCTGACTCAGAAGAAATCAAGCACGCCCGCTCTCAGTTTGCTCAAATATGAACAATCCTCACATGAGCACATCTTAAAGGTTTCATTGGGTGAGTCGCTGATATCCAGCTGCCAGCTCCTACAGGAAATGCTGATCGCGAGGCGAATAACCAAAGGCTGAATAAAAAGCCTCGCAAGTAAATCGCACCATTTAAAATTTGCATTGCAGAAAGAAGTGGAGTGCATTATACACTGTA
This sequence comes from Chaetodon trifasciatus, assembly GCA_037975065.1. NCBI lineage: Eukaryota > Metazoa > Chordata > Actinopteri > Chaetodontiformes > Chaetodontidae > Chaetodon > Chaetodon trifasciatus. The sequence continues at coordinate 2,712,725 of JBBMOE010000029.1, forward strand.
TTATCACGAGCGTAATGACAACCCTGCTTGAGAAAGACTGAAGCGCGTAATTACATTCGAGCTTATTGAACTGCTACCTGTGGCATGAAAGAGCCAGCAGCAGGCCCCACTGCATCTCTGCTGCAGAGCGATAGGACGAGGGATGGAGGCAGACGCGGCGTCCGCAGAGACAGCGGATGCAACAAGTATCTATATGTGCCTCACACACAAGCATCAGAAATCCATCCATAAATCCCTGTGGGTTTCCATACCAGAATCAGCTCCTCAGTGACACATCCCCCAACCCAAAGCCCATCCATCTTCTTATTCCTCCTCACTCATGTTTCCTCCTGTCATCTATCACCGAGGCACGAGGGATGTGCTTCATGTCGTTGCAGCCTGAAGACAACAGGCAGCCACAGACAGATAAACTGAGAGAGGAGGAGGAGGCGGGAGGGGCACAGCTGTAGTTTGCAGCTGTAGCTTCAAACTCCAATCAGTGAGGACTGTATGCTGCGGACAGGTAAATTAAGCACGGAGAGATTAAACGGCTTGTGGGAATAAAAATGTTGGCAAACAGCCGGCGAGTGAGGCAGAGCGGGGTGTGCTGCTTTTCTGCTTGTGTGTTCCTGATGATGATTATGCCTTTTGATTAGTCTTAATTATCGCACATTCCCTATCTCTCCTCTGCTCGGCTACCTGCAGGCAAAGCGAAGACACTCGGAGCGAGAAAACTTTCCAAGAACTGATGCCAAAGTCTAAAAATAAACACACAGATAGACAGATAGCGGCACGCTATGCCAGGCTCACCATCTCGAAGGGGACGGATGAGATATACAGTCCAGAAGCCACATCATAGATTGACTGAATTATTGCTTTTATCCCCACCCGCCTCTCTCTACCTCTCTGGAGTCAAAGCTGAATAAAACAACAATAAAACACTACTGACTTGTTTGCAGCCAGAGAACAACATAACAAGCATCACCCATAATGCAGCGAGGCTTAACAGATTCTTCAGGAGAGAAAAGACAGACTTGGTGGTGTGTAATTAGAAACTCAAACAGGGAAGCTGGAGTTCATTCCTCTGGGTGGACAAAGTGATCATTTATGATCAAACGTCTTCAAAACTGGGATGTCAAAAGATGTATCAGACCTGTGTGTATGTTAGGGGAGGTCTCTGGAAAGATTCAACAGTCAGATTAGACTTCTGACGTCATTCAATTGAAGATCAGCACTCCATGCAAGCTTGATCCTCCATTTGATAAAGGTGCTCCGTTTTTATCTGTGCAGCTACACTCGACTGCACTGACAAGAAAAAATTTAATGTTTAATGTACAGGTTTGCAAGATTTGGTGATTTTCTTCACTGACCCCTTAATATATTTATTAAGCATGCTAAATTCCAAATAACCCAAAGTCCTAAAGATATCTGTTTGTGGTAGTAAAAGACCTTCATCTCAGTGGGGATGAATCTTCCAACACACATAAAGCTCCTCTTCAGTTTCTCTCCAGTTATCTCAGTCCTGATCACCACAATGAGCAGGAGCTCCAAGGTAAGCACAGGTTCTAGACTGACGCTGTGGAGCGTAAACAATGTAGCTGTGATCTCTGTGCTGAAAGTCTGACACCTGACATCAGTTTTGTCACTCGTCGCTGTGGCTGTCCACTGCTGATGGAGATACTGAAAGAGATAAAACGAAGAAGCCATATCCAACAAAGTGGTTACACTATCAAGCGCTGACATAATTGAATCCACAGAGAATTGACTGAAGAGACATGCCTGCAGAAAGGCTGCAGAAACCTGCAATTAGAAGCTTTGATTATGCTATAATTGTGCAATGAGGGATATGAATCATCAAGTTACTCTACATTCCTTGCAAAAACATCATATCTAAATTATGATCACTGCACTAATTTGCATCTAAACATACTCTGTAATTACTTTCGATTTAGGTAGGAAAATAAATGTTAAGACTTTACTGTGTGCTTCATCGTCTCAAAGTCGTAAATAAAGACTACAAGAAAAAAGCCAGTGTATCAGCACTTCATCAATTAAGATCAGCTTTCAAATACCAATATTCATTGAAAATGACAGGAAACCGAACATAAAGCTGCTGGTGAACGAGCAAAAAGAAGGAGAAATGAAGGAGCAGTGTGGAGCCGGAGCCAAGAAAAATCATTTGGTTGTTCAGCTGGAGTTTCACACTTGGGCGGACAGTTGTGGCAGTTATAAATATCTGTATCACGAGCGGAGATCTGTATCCATGAAGAGAGCTGAACTGCCATCGGCAGGGCTGGGCTTCTAAAAATAGCAGGCAGGCAGGCAGGCAGGCAGCTGACTCTGCCTCTGTCTCCACTGGATTTGATTAGCCTCGAAGACGCTTTGCCCACCCCAACACCACCACACTCCCCGACTCTGTGCGTGTGTGTGTGTGTGTGTGGCAGCATGTCTTGTCTGGAGGCTGGGTTCTTTCTCGCTGCACACAACCACAGACACACTCGTCATTGTTAAGAAAATGCTTACATCAGCGTTTCTGAAGTGCGATGCAATTTTCCTTCTCATCAACATGTTTAAGGTTAACATCATATTTACAGAGACTTATGTTTAACGGCAATCTAAAAACAAATAAAACCTTGCTCGTATTCTGCAACAGCAGCTCTGTGTTGTGTTTTCAACATAAAAAGTAAGAAAAAGAAGCACATTTTCAAAGGGGAGCTGCTAAAATCATCCCTATGACAGTTGAAATAAAGCTGGAGCCAGCTTGCCATCGTACAATAGGGATGTTAATCATTTCTTAAAGCTACAACAATCAATATACTGAAATTAACAAAGAATCATATGATTATGTTTCATGTTAAAGTTTCACTCTAATAACAAACTCACAATATTTAATGACCAAACTCAGCTCTTTGTTGTTTTAGCGTCTTTTAGCTAACTGTTGGTTGCTAATAATTTTCTGTCCCACACACTCTCAACAATCCTGTTTCCTGCTTCAGTCGCAGCTGTTTCCACTGTACGATGGCTGTCCAGCACCAAAAGCTTCACGGATAAAGTGAGGGACGAGCTGGAAAACAAAGTATTTCATGTATCAGCTAAAGAGCCAGATATGTCCCTCAGGATATGGAGACCAAAACAGAGCTAAAAGGAGACTGAATAGGGGACTTATGTTGCTCCATGTCTGCTGCATGTGTACAGAGGACATGTTTTCGCATTATGTTCAGCGTGACAATTTTATAAGGTGATAATGTGTCATACATTTTACTTTCACTTTGTTCCACTGCCCAAGTGTGGGCATGATTGTAGCTCTGTCAGTCAAGTTTATAGCAGTTTTTCTGCACTTTTGTAACTACAGGGCATGAGATTCTGGGTTATTTTCTGCAGTTGTTCACTCCTTTATTCTATTAAAGGACATAAAATAGTGAAAGACTCCATCACAATTTGCCAGAGCTCAAGATGACGACTTCATAGTTATATAGAGATAAATCATAGTGATATTCAATGTACAATTTTATTAAAAAGGCAGAATCAGTGAGGCAATTTTGCGTGATGAATGACAAGCAAAGAGGTTTTGGATTGCTGAAATCGCTGCACATTCGTTTTCAGTTTCGATCAATACATTGATAATTCAACTCAAGGTTTATCAAGCTCAAAAAGTCTGTCAAACAACAGGGACAACACTATGGCAACACTGGCACCTTAAGTGATGTTGATAGATGTACATTGTAAAATAAAGTTAAAATAAACAAAAACTCATCAAACCGTCAAAACTTTTCACACGTCACAAATCATCAGACCATTAAAATACAGAATTATCACATAGCCCTTATTTCAGACCAAAGCTATCTCTCAGTTTTCCAGAAATCCACTATGATCAACTGAAATACCTTCGAGTGTCTCTGAAACCCACTTTGAGAGCCACTGACAGGGATATTACTGCACTATCCGATACAAAGGACCACCTGAAATGAGACTATTTCATTTCATATTGGTTGGGTTAAGAGGTGCACGTCATATACAAAACTGTGCACACTAAGACCCCTGCTGCCGGCAGGAGGAAGTCCAGTCACTGCCTCCTCTCCCTCAGACTGTTTGCTCTCCAGCCTCAGAGGAACACGCACATCTATATAACAGAAATCTCTATACTGTGATAACATGGCATTATGCACAGGAAAGCCAATTTTCAGCGGATGCAGCTTCGCAGCAGCACCCTGGACATTTGGCATTTTGAAGATAATCTCTGGGGGTGTCTGAGGGGCCTTCCTATTTCAGCATCATAGCTTCACTTGAAATGCCCTTGATGACATCTGTGCAGTGAAGATAGGTTCACAGGAAGGCTAAGGGAATGAGCAGGACTGCACACTGTCCAGCATTACGGTGACTCGTGGGTAATCACAAGGGTGGGATTACTGTATCCCCTTCTTTTTTCTCTTACTCCCCGTCTGTCAGTCAAGTCACTCCTCATATAAATCCCCAGCAGATGGAGTTGGGGGTCCAAATCCCCGTAAAACTCTGTATCTGCTGTTGTTTCATGCACAGATACTCCGATGGGGACAATCACAGCAGAACTTGTGACAACCACATAGCACTTTGTAGACACAAGCACACCATAACAGAGGTTAAAGAGGTGATGAGCTTGCACTGAGGACAGGCAGGGGGAATGAGACATAAAGCCGTGGCAATGAGGTGAGAGGAGTAATTGACAGTGTCAAAGATTTCACTCACTCTCCTCCGGAATGAGTCAATGGCGATGTGTAAAGAATCGGCAAAACCCAAGACGTGCGAGCAGCCAGGCCACCCTTTACCTGTGGTGGATCCGTCCCCCCCGACAGCATACACATTTTTCAACCCTACAGCCGCTTGCAATTTGGTGGGAGGATTGAAAAACGGGTTGGAAGATTGAGCATCAAAAGTCAGTGAGATAAACATGTTGAATCCTCCTGTGCTGATTACAGCTCAGCCATGACTGATTGCACTTACTCTGCAACCTCAAGAATACAAGTCAAGGAATGCCAGCACCAAAACAGTGCATCACAGATCACATTTACAAAACCTAGTGAAAACACAACGGAGGAAGGATGGAGAAAAAAGCATGAGCAATAATAATGGTCACATTTGGGTTTGGTGGTGAAAAATGGCCAAATTCTCACTTAATTGTGCCTCAAAAAATTGAGACACCGTGCTTCACAGCCAGCCAGTCTGGCTCAAAAGTATTCAATTTCCCGTGCGTCTGTCCACCCAAATCCTTCCACAAAAACTGCCATTAAGAGCTAATAAATATTCTCTCTCACTCTATCATGGACACGCACTGACAAATCAAGTTCTACATAACACTAACTTCAAAAAGCGCTCAAATGTATGCAGAGGCATAGCTCAGAGAGGCAGCAATAAGAGGGCGAGCAAAGTTCACACACAGCGATGTCTTCACGTAACACATCAGCTCGTCCTGCTACAAGCTGAATGAGGAAGATCGGCTGCGACGACAAAGGCACTTTTTAAAGCGTGCAAATTGTGAAAAACTTTGTGTCTACAAACACAGAAAGAGGACAGACAAGTAAGATAAGGAAGCTGAAGCGGCCTTCAAGGATCAACCATATCGCTTGAAAAGAACGTCAATGCTGGACGACTCTTAAAACACACATTTGCGCTGAGTGACAAAATTTTTCATGTCCAAAGCCAATTTTTTTAGATCCTTGCTTTCCACAATATCAGTGCATGACATCTGGTATGGTTATGGTCAATAAAACGGCAAACATTAATTGCAAATCTCTGAACAGACACAAGGTCTCCTTCATGATAGTCTGACATGCTATGCGGCAAACTCCCAACCTGACCTCCACGCCCTGGTGGTTGGAACCAAAAATCTCAAATTTGGACTCGTCAGTACGAAGTAGAGACTTCCACTGGTCTGATGTCCATTACTTATTTTTCTTGGCCCAAACAGTTCTCTTCTTTTTGCTGGTCTCCCTCAGTATTAGTTTCTTTGCAGCAGTTCAACCATGAAGGCCTGATTCCAGCATTCTCCTCCTTACAGTTGATATTGAGGTCTGTCCACTTGAACTCTGTTAGGCATTTGTGTGGGCTCTGATCTGAGGTGCCGCTAAGTGTCTGTTTCTGAGGTTGGTAACTAGAATGAACTTTTCCTCTGCAGAAGAGATAACTCTTAGTCTTCATCTCTTGGGCTGATCCTCACGACAGCCAGATTCACCATAGCGTTAGTTTTTGCAGCTTCACCTGAAGATTCTTTCAAACTTCTTGAAATTTTGTGGCCTGACTGGGCTTCATGTCTCAAAGTAAAGATGGGCTATCATTTCTCTTTACCTAACTGAGCCAATCTTGCCATGATGGACCACTACAGTAGTTGAACAGGGCTATTTACTGTAGGCCAACACTACAAGCAGCACAGCATAACTCTCTCGAATGCATTAAGATGGCAAATTCTACGAATAAACTTTTGACAAGGCACAATTCAAGTAAACAGTGGTTATTTTGAAGAATCTAAAACATAAAAATATTTTGCTGAGTTTAATTCTTCTTTTTGTTCTCTACATAATCCCATGTGTTCCTTCATAGTATTGATGTCTTCAGTATAAATCTCCAATACAGAAAATAAACCATTGCAGAGAAGGTGCGTCCAAACTTTTGACTGGTAATGAGCATCGACCAGTGTGGTACCAGTCTATCCCTTCTACATCAGCATGCGTCAAGTGCCTGCTAGGTGCTGTGGGTTTGAGTCAAACTACTAAAAACAATACAGCCCATAACTAGAATGAGTCATGCTGCTGGAAACCCAGAATACATTTACTACAGTATACTGGCAAACCAGTGCGCAGGCTTTTGTTGAGCACACAGTGGAATGAATCACCCCGGTGTCTCCTGTATGTGCAACACATCTACAAAGTGAAAGGAGAAGGAGTGTCTTGCAGGACAAGAGTCCTTATGTAATTGGCTTTACTCTAACAGTGGTTCTAACACCATATTCTGCTACGAAACTCTGAGCTGCCAGTCAAACCTGCCTCTAATAAGCCTAACCGCTGATTAAAATGCCCGGCTTGCCTTTAACAATGGCTGCTTCGTTTCTCTCTTGACTGCAAAGGTATTGGATATCTAACAAGTGATGCAATAAGCCCAAAGGTGAATTACTTGTGCTTTTTACTTTCAGTGTTTCTGTGCAGTATTAGGGGGCTCTTTCGTAAGTTTAGTATGGATTTAAATTCACATTTAATCACATACATACATCACACATGCTGACATAATTACTGGAATTTTATAATCTCTGATATCCATCAAGAATAAACGCTCATAAAGCTTTTAATTAAAATCAAACAAAAAAGGCACTCCATGTAACTTCAGATCTGTTTACCATCAGTATCAGCAGTAATGCGCTTGTTCAGTATATACAGGGCACACACACACACACACAGTAAATTTTACCTTGAACTTTGAACTAAAGCCTGGAAATTTACGTGACGACCTCAACAGAGACAAAAATGTGTGCAAAAAAGTCAAGAGAGCTTTTCACATTTCTGTAAATAGATTTCTCATGCCTTTATTGGTTTATTTGTTTTGTTGTTTATTTTATTTGTTTATTTTGTTGGTTGCTGTTTATGTTGGTAAAAATTTGATTTAGCATCTTTTGTTAGCAGCTAAACTTACAAATGTGTATAAGATGTATAAATAGGAGAAAACTACTTAAGAAAATGAAGCAATCTAGACAATTTCAAACTACTTCCTGTCTAGGCTCTACCCACATCTGGTTTAAATCCGAGTGCAGATATTTTGGTGACATTAACAGGTACAGATAGAGATAGTCATGTCCTCAAGTGCTAAAATCTCTTGCTCTTGGTGTTTGCTCATCCAACAGATGTGGATTGGAAACATGATTTTCTGGAACACGATGTCATTGTTTCTCCATGTTATGATTTCTCTTACAATGGCTTGCACTTTCTGTGAAACTGTTTCATGTAAAATAGTTGTCACTGACTAAACCTTCTTTGTTCATGAAGAAACATCCTCCTGTATCTTCTCTCCCATTAGTCATCATCCTGCCAAACTTTTCTGAGGAAAGTCAGAAAAGTTTACTCTGTTTGGCAGCACATCTGAACATTAGACATCAATGTTGTTTTTCTCCTGATGATTCATGGAGGAGAGAAAAGGCTTCTTCTGGCTTTTAGAGGTAAGACAATACAGCCACCATACTCGCAGGTGGTGTGGCTGTTGTGCTCCAGATGACCCTCAGCAGGTACTCAGTCAGCCTGCCCATTTCTACCCCTCCCACATCCACCAGTCCTCAACCTTCTCCCCTGCTGATCAGCTGAGTCTAGTGCATTCTCATTCCACCTGTCTCCAACTCGCATCTTTTCCTTCCCTGTCACACTATTTATTTACCCCTTTGCACTTTGCAGTTTCACTCAAAAACCCTGTTAACAGTTTCATCTCAGTCCTATTCCTACGCTGGAGCTGTGAGTCCTGATTCAAAGAGCAGAGTGCATCTGCAGCCAAGGTGAGACACCAGCCAAATAAACTCAGTGTTCTTTCTATAGGCGCACACCAAAAGCTGTAGTTTGGTGCTAAATAATGTTATAGTTGTCCCTCAATATTTGCAGACGTGCACACACTGTACACAGTATGCTTGGCATGAACAGAGACAGACAGAAAAACAACAGTGAGAGGATTAAATATCCCACCCTGATATATTCATTATCTGGAAAGGAAAGGTGCAGTGAGACTGAAAATGTACCTTTGCCAAGACTGTGCTACAAGACAGGAAACACAAACAAAAGAAAACAACCGCTTGCATCTTGATCCAGGACTGAGCAAAAACAATAGTCGCAATTGTTCATTCACCTTAACATGGCTGTACTCCGCCTTGCCCGACTCACTGCTGACAGGCTTGGTCTCGGGCCTGGGCTTGAGGACTTGGCGCAGCGGACTGGAGATTGGCAGGCCTGTCACACTGATCCCATCTGAAAAGACACCATGGCGTCACAGTCAGCAAAACAAAAAAACAGAGCATAGAGACAAGACTACCATTAAACAGCTGCTGGCAGAGCCTCAGAGCAAACAGTCTGACATTATGAGATGTCAACAGTCTTTGGTGTATTTCAAAGCTGTTTTGTTTGCTGTAACCTTTTTACTTTTGAATGCACTCGCTTTCCCTCACCTTCCTCTTGTACAGTTGGTGATTACCTACATTTCTCAGGAGGGTCATGTTCCCCACAATTACTTTACAATCCCAGGAAAACAGAACCGGACTCGTTTCTTTTGATCAAACTTATATACAAATCAATTTAGCTAGAAAGCCCTTTTTTAAATGTGTAACCTTAAACATATCTCCCATGGCTGGTTACTGACTGAGATCTTTTCCAACTTGTCTTATTGAATTGTCATTGTAATTGTTGAATGTCACTGGAAAAGCCTCTCTTGATCCTTTCACTGGCTTCATGTTTTAAAACAGCTGTAGTTTTCAACCAGCTCAGGAAGTTTTAGTTCTAGCAAAAGCTGGCACCTCTGGCAAATCTGCTGGAGAAAGGGATCATTTCAGCCGACAAAATCAAAGGTCTTTGACTAGAAATGACAAGCTTGCTATTGTTTAACTGTGCAGAATTGTTTCAATAACTATTGCAAAATTTTGCATGATGAATCTGACAGCATTATGGCTGTTAACTGAGCCGTGGGAGGATGGAAAGCTTTACAGGCAACAGCAACTAAGGGGAGTGGGGCTTAGCAAACGGACAAATGCTAGTTTATCAGGTGCACTTTGCTGAAACAAATATACTCGAGCTGCACAATAAATAATGTTCACATTTGTTGATGTTGGAGGCTTTCGTTTGTGGTATTGTTGAATAGTATTGCATTAAAGTGAGAAGTGATTCTAATATTTTACCCTGACTGATATAAATATACAATACACAGACTGAAAGTATGGGGATTTACAGCAATGTAAGCCTACATTATAATTCACACAGTACATTAATTATATCAATGTACATTATCTAAATATACTGTGGTGACTTTGTCTTGTGAGATAGCAAATATCAGAATTGGTTCTCACTTATGGTAAAGTAATTGGCCCAAAAATCAACTTGGGTTTCAATATTTTAAATGCTAGAAAATCTGAGATCATGGGGTTCACGCTGCTAATACAAGCATGTGAAGAACAAATGAATGATTTTATGTTCATGACCTTCAGAAAAGCAGCGTGGACACAGGAGCAGCTGCACTATCTGCAGCTGCACGAGGCACCACCACAGGGGCTGCTGCTCTCATCCCACTCATACAAAACTCCAAATGACGCCCAGATCGCACGCTCTGACGTCAAAGGAATCATATCGCTCTCTGACGTCAGCGGAATGCAAAGCCCTGCAATTTCCCTCAAGAGAGGGGAAATTACTGGCCTCTGCAGCAGTTCAGACAATTGGGTTCACAACTGACAGACGGACATATTCAAACTCTATAACACCACCCGATTGACAAGATTGGTAAAATAGCACCAGCTGGAAGAGTATTTCTGCTGAAAAGGAAACGTCAGAGCAGCAGACTGCCGCGTATGGAATAAATATGCTGTTGTACTGATGGTACTTAATGCTGTGAGTATGTGGATTATGCTAAATTTGCCATGACGACAGGTAAACACGGAGGTTGAGGTGTTGAGTGTGTATTAAGAGCAAACAGCGCGAACAACAAATTAATTCAGCAAAGTGAAGCAGATCAGAAAACAGGGAGGATCCTTAGTTAAATAATACATCATCATTTCTTTAGGGCGCTCCCAGCCAGGAACAGAAGTCATGTACGCAGACCGAACCCACTGATTTTATTCTCTTTTTCTTTTATTAAATAAATAATGGTCTGCTAACACGGATGCCTCAGCTCTGCTCTCCTTTTTTTTTTTTTGCACAGTGTAACTTAACTGTGTGAAACTTGTCCTTAGCGATTGCTGTCACTGCTCTGGAGAGCAATCTACTCTTGTTACTGCCTCATTCTCTATACCCTGCTGTTTAACTGATTAGATATGCATCTGGACATAGACTCAGAGAGGCAGAGGAGAAACCAAAAATACAGATAACACTTTCAGACTTTATGAGCTGCATCCTTCATTGTGCTACGCTGTCTGTTTCGGGAGGCACACATGACTCGTGGTGTCCTGTGGCACAGACACCGTGTGAGTAATGGCTGCCGTGATTGACGATGGCATTGCTCACAATCATCCCCTCCCTTACACCCTCCTTCCAATCAGTACCTGTCCAGTTTCCTGTCTAATGGCCTCGGGGAGATTCGGGGTGAAATCAGCATTTTGTCGGTGGCCACCTTCCTACCTGAGTTTCGGTAGAACAGCAAAAATTGGAGGTGTCACTTGTTGAATAATTGTTACATTAGAAGCACAGATCTGAAGGTTCATGAAATACTGTGGATCTCTGCAGTGTCAATCGCGCTCACATTTACAAGCCTTTTTCCTGGATGATAGGTGTATCTGTTTATATTGGACTATATGACTTGTCACAATGTAAACATCAAAAAACCCTCTTCAATATCCTGTTCAAGGGAGGTCATTATGAGAATGGCCTGAGCCTCATTTACCATGTATTACACTGGCCAGTTTTTGAAGGATAGTGTGGATTTGTGTTACTTCTGGACATCAAATACTTCGTAATTTCAACTCAAACAATTAAAAAAACATATTAGACTATGAACTTAGAGGGTCTTTCATTCAAAAGCACACATAATTAGGCTTGTATCAGTCTTATAGAGAAAGGCAGAGGAATGGGCTACAAGATGAGCAGCTTACACACATTTGTAGGACACAAAGATATGCACTTAACACAAACACATGGATGACTCCAACAGATGGACTGTGTGAGACAAAAGTTTTATCGCTCTCATTCAAGCCACTTCCTCACCCACACAGATCATTCGGTGGTTGAACTGATCAGGGATCAGATAAATCCTACAACCGCTCTGCCTTCTGAATGAGCATTTGTGCTGAAATTGCTGGAGCTGCGCTTTCCTGTCACTTTAATGAGATAGTGAGAACAATGGCATTTCAGTGCAATTTCAGCTGCCATTATCACAGGACACAGACACTGCTTACCGGCAGAGTTACACTTGAGAGGAGGAAGGGTCGGGTTATGCTACAGAAGAACTAGTTCAAACGATGTGTTGTTAGACACAACCTGTAGTTAAAGGCTAAAGTGAAAAGATAAGTTTTTAGCTTTACAGAGCTGGCTTCCCTGGTATCTGTAGGAAGTGTGTTCCAGAGCTTTGGGGTGTAATCAACAAAGGCTGCATCCCCAACACTCTTTCAGCTATTCCTGAGAATCTCCACTAAACTAGCAGCACATGATCACAGTTTTCTTGAAGGTAAATAGTGAACAGGTGATTCAGCAGCGTAGCTTGGTCCTAGTCCATTAACGGCTTTGTATACAAGGAGGAGGACCTTAAAATCAGATCTAGATGTTACAGGAGGCCATGCAGAGCAGCAAAACTGCACTAACGTGCTCTTTGTTCTGTTCCGTCACAGTAATCGAGTCGGCTTGAAATAAAGACATGAATCAGTTTTTGAGCATCTTTTTGGTTTATAAATGGTTAATTGTGCGTCATCTGTATAACTATGGAAACATACATAATGTCAACAAGTGGCAGCGTGTATTGTGAGAACAGACACATGATCTCCAAGACAGACGTCAAACTTTCTCCTTTTGATGTTTGCTTGAAACCAGTGTAACACACAGTCAGAAAGACTAATCTACTGTTCAAATTTTTCAAGTATCCTGGATCAACTTTCCAAAACTTTTGGCAAAAAAAAACAGGGATAGAGCAAGAAGGAAAAATGTCTGCTATGAAAGAGAGCAGGACGACACAGTAAAATGGGGATTTACATTAAGAAGTTTCTGATCCGTTCTATAGACTAATTTTTGCAACAAAAGTCTTTTGAGGTTTTTGAGCCATACTTGATACAAAGATTTTTCTCCTTGGAGAAAATACGTTCTGGACTCTCAGATATTTCGAGCTGCAAACATAAAACCTTTCATGAAACGGGTAAAGCTTGAATTACAGCTGTGCTGTATCACTTGACAGCAGAGAGAAGTGAAACAGAAAACTAACATGAACATGTCACAGGTTATTACTTTAAAAAGTGTTCTTAGGGGCTAAGCCTGCTTTTGTACGGTGAAAGCTAAGTAATTTAAAAGTAACTATATGAGTAGGACAGCAGTGCACCATCTCACTGAAGTCGACTGAGGACAAAGAGAAAACACTAAGACGTCACCTCCCTGTCCCTTGCTGATTTCAACAGAGCTCCTGCATGCATCTTCCTCTCCGTTTGAGTCCTTAAATCCATGTTGTTACTTGATATCATGTGTTTCCTCCGTCTCCTTACTTGCAGACATTTACTGTGGTGCAGTTTTCAAAGACCACAGCATTAATGTAGGCAGTAGCATTGTCACTAGGTACAACACTCACACCATTTAACACAATAAATCTTGCTGTAAGTCAAGGCCCATTAGTCCTGAGCGATGACATCACTCCCATCTGATCCTGAGTTATGGTGTCATGGTCCCGGGCAGGACTCGAAGTGAGGGATAAACTTGTCTGAGGATAAATCAATGAGGCTCAGCCCATTTGAATGTTCCCCCTGTACCATTTTCAGTGGCCTTGTCTGCTTTGTCCCTTCTGTCTCAGCTGACACACAAAAGACATCGAGTGCAGCACTGCCACGCAACAGTTAAAGCTGATGGATTGGCTTTCTCCACAATGTGCTTGTAAATACAGGCGATCAATAAAACACACATAATTAGTGAAAAATTCCACTGATGATAAATGGCTCTCCACCTTCTGGCAGGTGTTAATCAGGAACAAACTAATTCCCATCTTTAGCACAGCATGACAAACAGTGTAAGCTAAACCTTGGTCATATGAGGGCTGCGAGACATCTGAGCTTCCAGTTATATTTAGAAAAGAGAAACATAACACAAAGAGTTAACACAATACCAGCAGCATACACATTAGAGAGACTCCAGCGCACACTCCCCAAACTGTCAGCTATCATTTCTCCTCAGGCTGGCTTGGAGAAGGGGTAAAAGAGGAAAATGAGACAGAAAAAGAGCGCTCGTGTGGATCTTTCCAGGTGGGCATAGTGGAAAACTTCATTCATATTCATTTACATGTTCACAATCATTTTCAAGATTTTCTATGTTGGGGTGAAAGCAGCTGTTTTTACTGAGACTATTTTCATTCAGTACTGATAATGTTGAGCTACCCAGCGCTACTGAGTGAATGTTTATAATGTGAACAGATTTCAGTTAAATACCTCTGAAACGAGGGCCCAAACTCGTGGAGGTTTGCAGCAATAGGTGGACATTTGACATCAGCTTTTAACGCAGTTGTCATGACTCACTTATTTTAGCTTAGCTTAGCTAAACACTCATAGTACCATTGAAGAAACAGTTAGCCTCGCTCTGTACAAAGTTAGAAAGTCCACCAACAACACCTCCAAATTTAGCTATTTAACACACTATATCTCATTTCTTCAATTCTTGTCCAAACAGAAATGCAAAAATGACAATTTATGCATTATGCTAAGCTAATCTTCTGTTAGCTTTACCTTTATATTTAGCGTACAAACATGGGAGAGGTATAGATCCTCCAATCTAACCTAGTCACAAGAAGGCATTTAAGCAAATTTCCCAAAATGCTTAATTATCACTGTTTTAACATCATTTTCTTAATTCAAATTTTACAAAAAGACCTTTGCTATTAGTCTGATTTCCAGGTAATTCCTCTCCTCAGATCAAGTTGCTATTTTTTACTGTCCTTTAACTGCAGTATTTGTGAAAAAGAAATGTTTTAGTGCTGTTTTTGACAGGTGAACAGCGTCCTTTTCTTGTTGTATACTCTATGGCACATATGTCAAACTCAAGGCCCGCGGGCCGGTTTTGATGAAATTATCTTTGGTCCACATGATAATATACCCGTTTTCAATAAACACTGAACCAGTCCGGCCCATGACTTGGAACAATTTTTTTAATTTTGGCCCAATGTGTATTTGAGTTTGACACCTCTGCTCTAAGGAAACCCCCTAAAGCCAGCTGTGGCTTGTGAGGTTCAGCAAGTGTGTGTCAAATCCTTGAAACACCCAATCAAAAATGGGACTCAATGGTCAGACCACAGGCCTTGCTTTGTAGCTACACAAGTGTGTGTGTGTGTGTGAATGGTTGAATGCGAGGCACACTGTAAATTATAAGCAGAACCCAGTGGTACAAAATGTAAAGTTTAGAGGAGACTACTGATTTGTTGGCAATGGTTTAGTTTATTAACTACATCCAGAAGGTAGGAATATATTGATTACAATCTTTATGCTAAAATAAGCTAATCTAGTATATTTCCCAAAATGTCAATTAATGCTTTTAGATGGGCAATATCACAGGCTACCTAGCTATATCTAAAGATTTGTCTCAGGGTGGGATGCTCAGGTAAAGCCTATTATACTGCTGCCTCGAACAAGGTAATGCTTCACTAATGGTACAATATGGCAGCACTAAAATGTATATACCACTGAATATTTATTATTATTGAAAGTTCAAAAACAGCTGTTAAAAGCATCACTTGTGGCTAAAATAATCAAAACTTCACTGCTTGATTAGCAAAAATGGCAGAAGTTGATCATCTTCAGCACAGAGGAGCAGACTGAAAACAACTAACTGTATGCAAAAAAGTTCATCAGCACACTAAAACAGCATTATTCCTGGGATTTCATTGATGTATTTGAGTGGTAGATAGCATCAAATGTGTTTAGCAAAAACTGCATCCCATGATGTAACCATAATAACTCAATTTACAGCTGTTATTTAGACAAACCATGTCTTATCTTCTTCATTCAGGGCCCCAATTACTGCCCAGCTAATTAAAAGACTGAAACAGAATTGCTTAAACGACCTCATGAGGAGAGTAGCACTGGGGCTGAGATAAACGTACATATAGTCATATGTGTCTACTCTCTCAGTCAGTCATCTGAATTCACACGTATGCACACATAAAGTAAAGCGTCTGTGGTGCAGGAGCAGGTCCATATTGATTGTTCATTAATATTTATCAGCCCATAGAGTCTGTGTTGAAGAGGCTCAAGAGTCTGAAGAAGAAGGTAGAGACGTTGGCAGCGAGACAGGAAAGACGGAAAGACTGGAGGAGGAAGGACTGGAGAACTAACACAATGAATGAGCTTCAAGGTAGGGGAGAAGGTCAGACTTTTTTTTTTTAAACCAGGAATAAGAATTAGAAGAAAGGAAATCCGACAGCTGAATCGAGGAAGCCAGAAGCGAGGGGAGAAATGGAGGTGTAGAGACCTTGAGACCTCTCTTCTATTAATGCTGAATCTCAAATAAGGCAGCCTGAATGCCTGTGAGGGTGCGGCATGCACACATTAACGCTTCGTGTGTTTAAGTGGTGAACTAACATTTCTGCATCTAACATAACATCGACATGCATAACCTCAGCTGGGCAGTTCAAAGACAGTATTCTACGACAATCCATTTCAAGACAAAGGAAGGAAAATATATGCCAGTATACAGAAGAAGCACTCTAGTGACAGATTAATAAACCCCGAACTAAATCAATATAGTCCAAAACAGCAGCCCAGCCGTTCATGAAGGTTACAATGCTCAGTTTTTGCTTTGGAGATTTGTTGATTCGACTTAATGATCACTTTGAAGGCTAAAGTTTGTAGTGCTTTTCAGCTCTATTCCATTACACTGAGAGGTGTTCATCCTCAACACTTATATCTATGAGGGTACGTTTATGGGTCAGCCAAGTAATCTGGGAACTGCTGATGCTTAGTTGGTATAATGTTTATCATGTCCAGCATCTTACTTTGGAGTTTTTACATGGAAATATTTGCTAATTAGCACTAAAGGTATCAGACAATAGGATTTATTTTTGCTAACCAAACACCAGAACAATCCATGCAACAGTTGTCCAGATAGTTCACTATGAGGTGATGAACGAGCTGACATTGCCATCGCTGGAGCCACACCGCTCGCATAGCTAAAAATATATTGCAGCCTGAAAGTAAGCACTGAACCCATTTAGAATTGCAATGTTTGTATTTAATAGGTTCTTGCATTACTCAGCAGGCTTACACTTACAGATGCCGGTCTGTGTCCACTCACCGTCATTGAGGTCCTGCAGCAGGTTCTCCTGACCAGAGAAGTCCAGCTTGACTTTGATGCTGACAGTCAGTGTCACAGCCTGGCCAGGCTTTAGAGGCAGGTGAGACAAAGCCTCCTCCAGCTCCCAGCTCAGAAACTCCCCAAACACTTTCTCTGCACACACAAAAAGGGAGAAAAAAGAAGTAATTTAAAAGAAACAAATGGAATAAAAAGGAGTTGGAAAGTAAATAAGATATTTCTGAGGGGGATGATAGCTGGAAGCAAATATTTTTGGACAAGGAAAACTAAATGACAGTGTTGTGCTTGCAGGTACCTGAAGGCTTTGCACACATGAACATTTCGCAGAAAAACTCACTTTGAGTTACTCTGTGTAGTTGATGCAGAATGAGACAGGAAGAAAAAGAGACTGATGTCATTGTACCTGCTGCAGGTTGCACATCAGCAGAAACCTGTGCTACGATGAGGTTTCTTTTGCAATAAGCTTTCCAGAGAAACAAAGCTGCTGATTGGCCTCCTACCTCCGAGTCCTTTGGCTGCTCATCACTAGACGTAACTCTAATTTATGCCTCCAATCCCTTCTACCTGAGACGAATGACTCAGCTGCATCCACTTCAGCCACGAGCATCAAATGAACGATACATCACCTGAATGAAGCATGTGTTCTGTCTGTGCAGGTGAGCCATTCCTGCTCTTAGGGGCTGCAGGAACAGCGAGCAGGCTGATTTTAACAGAAGCACAGCAGAAGGTGAAATGCAAGCTCACTGTAAAAACAACAGTTTACACGTCCCTGCTTGATTCATAACCAAAGCCTTTAAAATCCTCGAAGAGGACGTGAATGTAGGCAGCATTAAATAAAGATTTTGTGAATAACGCTTCGCTTTAAATATTCATAAACTCAGAGCTCCTTGCAGTGAATTAAAAGAGTGAAAAAAGAGAAGGGGGACAGGGAGAGAGGCAAGGGAGGAAACGATTTAAAAGAAACAGGATTGGGAAGAAAAAACAAGTTGAATATGTAACACCGCGCGTTGTAATTGAATAGGTCGACAGGCACATTAATAAACTATGAGTCACGAGAAATGCTAGCCACAATGACTGTCAAGAAATCTTTCCTGCCTTATTAAATAGAGACATTCCCAATACTAAATATAATATGGAGCTCACGTCAGTGTTACAACAGAGCAGATATGAAACAACCTCTATTTCAAACACTGTCCAGAACACCTGCGTTACATTTCCAAGTCTTCATCCCCTTTGGCTCTGACTCCCCTGCTTCTCTTTCTTCCTCAATAATCCATCTGTTGGGAAATCAAGTGTAGGTGAGCTCTCAACGCAGCAGAAGCACAAGGCATGTGAAACAGACACTGGTCAGGACACATCAGGACCAATCACCACAACTCTACAAATAAATACTCGTTAAAAATTTAGGAGGCACCAAACATCTAATTTCTCAAAAGGTTGAAACATGTAATTAGGGAACAGAGGGCTCTGGGTGTATCCAATTGAAGCAATCAATACAGTGTCAACAGTAAGCAGAGATTGGCATAAAGGATGACTCAACACCAAAGAGAAACATGTGACCTCTAGACTGTCATACCCTCAGGTGCATAAATAATGTTCACGCAAACAAGCCAAAGCAGCCCGTGGAAAACAAATCAAGCACAACCATAAACACCAACCCAAGTGTTAAAAGTCCAGATTGATATATTCCTTACTTATTGTAGAAAAAGTCAATATTTGTTGCTTATTTGTGTTCTTCTGTAGTTTACATGGTTTCCCCACACGTTCACAGCAGATAGAAGGACAGCTGTTATTACTCTTACGAAGTGCGAAATAAGCCTTAGGGGGAAAAATAGCAGAGCCACTAAATCGCACAGCAAAGGCTGTAAATTTAATGAGATAGCAACATCGTGGGAAAAAGCACAAGTTGGGAAAAGTATAGGCAAAAAGCTAAATCACAGTCACAAGGCACAACTGGATGACAGTGGACAGTTCAGCCACAATGAAAAATGCCCATGGCAACTATGGTTTCAGTCAGGGAACGGTCACGGTTACGGCTGATAAAAAGGTGTGCAGGGGAGATTTGGTTCAGTTTGGGGAAATAAGCTCAGACAACCCTCACTAATCCTTTACATGGCATTAATCAGACTTATTAGGCGGAGCCACTTTTAATTATTTGTCCACCAGTATAACTTGATAGTGAGCCCAATAATGCTGTTCTCTTGGTGATCAGGCAAGAGTGTCTAACACACAGATGAACTTTGTTCTACTTTTGTTCAGGTAAATTCATGAATGTAAGTTACAGAAGACAAGGCACCAACTCTACAGATTAACACTGGTTACTACACTATTAACAACGAATGGGCTGGTCTCCATGTCACTCTCTGCCTTTTGCCATGTCTTAGAACAAGCAGATAACATCTACAGCCCCCCTCCCCCAGTTCGCTGGGTGTGCTGGGTTCAGATTCTTCATTTCTAATTTCTCTGTATTAGATCCCAGAAAATGAGCAGGCTTCTTTCAAAAAGTTCTGGCCCTCAAAGTTGTCTTTAGCACGTTCCATGTGGCTAACGATGCAGCAGAATTCTGGGCAGCGCCAAAACAAAGAGTCAGGCACCAGAGGGTCAGGGGCCCAAACACAAGAGAGTCAAGAGGTGACAGACAAGACAGCGATCCTTGGGTTCTTTCTTTTCTGTCGAAAGAGGTCTTCACTCCTCCCCTTCTGTACCTTTCCTGCCTAAAACCTTTATGTCCTCTAATTTCTTCTGAAAGACTTAATAAAGTGTGTTACATGTCAAATGCTTCCGTGTCTAAATTGTGAAACGTTCTGTTACTGAATGACACCAAACACACCTCATCTGAATTAACAGGACATCGTACTTGGCAGTAAGTGAGTGTTAGACAGTGTTGATCCAAGTTTAAATGTCAAATGGCAATCACGTACAACATCATACATATCTATCTGTGTGTGTGTGTGTGTAATAAAACAATAGAATAAAATAGTTCAGTGGACTGTTGTAATACTGCACTGTGTCTTTGCTTTCTCTCTCCTCTGTGAGGGATGGTACGAGGTGAATGGTGGGGGTTTATGCAAAGATACTTCAGCACCCTGGAGGGGTCTTTGTGTTATCTTAAGTAATGTAAATCCATTTTTTGGATTACGGTTATGTATAACCCATTCATATCAGTTCAGTTCTCACTAATTCTGCACCAAAAATCCATATGTTAAATCCCTTTTTTATCTTTCTCTGATTGTTCCAACAAGACATATCATAATTCACGTTTCATTCCACCTGGCTGAGCTGGTCTCTGTTTCCTGTTTTCTAAGTTCAGTCTGCAGTGTGAGCGACTTGGCCACGTCTGGAGGCGTGGGTTATTGACAATTTATCAGGTTAGTGAAGGCTCAACCTTCCATAATCTGTCACATTACCCATAATGCCACTCAACAGCCTGCAGTTCAGTTTGAGATTTGGGTGTGTTATGCTAGCAGCAGCTCATGTAGTCATGAGCCTCTGGCCTCAAGCTGAGATGAGGATGCAGAGGTCTGGTAAGCTCTCCAGTCCCAAGATATGCATGTCAGTTTCTATGTTGTTTGTGCAAGAACCAACACAAAAGTCTTCATCGACTCCAACCATCCCAGGAAGTGAAGACCCAGTGGATTAACGTGAGGAAAGTGTCGCCCTAACACCAACAACTGGGAAACTAAGGCCAACAGGTATATCGTTACATGTGCGCTAATCAGATCACTTGGGACTGCTTTGAGGGCCAATATAAAGCAGGATTCCCTTCAAAAGTGAAGCTCAAGGGTGGATCGATACCACCCTCAAAACTACCCTTTGTCTGACTGAGAATGAATCACATTACATTTACTAATTAATTAACCTGGGGCAGGATGTTCCCTTCAAAACACACGTAGGCCTATACCTCAATGACCACATTAGTTTAGCAAAAAAATACCATGATATAAATGTTAGGTCGTATCGCCCACCCCTATTCTCCATGTCAAGCAAAACCAGTACTGCGTAATCCCAAGTAAACAGCCGCCACAAGGAGACTGATGCTGTAAAATGAGAAAGAAGGACCGCACAGGCAGCTGACAGCCAGCACTGCTCATGGTAACAAAATCACTGAAGCAATATTAATCCCTTCTTTTCCTATTTCTGAGCTGCACAGTGGAAAGTGTTTTGTCCTTATGAGAAATTTGTCAGGAAGGTGCATAAGTGTTTTAGAGGACAACTGAGCAGAGTTTATGTTAATATATACAGAAAAGCAACAAGGCAGCAGTGATGAACAAAAGGCCTGATGGCAGCTTATTTTCTGCTATTCACAGACAGCTCAGTTTACTCAGAAATATGATACAATAGATTATTGTATTAAGAGTTTGTTTTTGTTATCTATGAAGTTTTTATGAATAAACGTTTATTTTTCACAAACTGAGCCATCTCGTATGTCAAGATGGCTGTGGTTGTGGCAGAAAGAAGAACGTTTTGTTTGTTTTTGGTACATCTTTTATTCATTCGGCTCCCACAGAACATTCAGAAGGCTTCAGACAGGCCTTCTCAACTGTGGCCTGTCTGAAGCTGTTACCAGGTTATAAGTAAGGAGACACAGGCAGGTGGGAACAAGGAAATCTGCTAACAAGGGATGGTAAGTCCTGTCATCATGGTGCTGCAGTGCGACACTACAGCTTCTGTCACGACCGCATCAATGATCTCCTGCTGAGCGACTGGGAATTTAGACAAAGCAGAGCATCACGACTTACATTACGTAAATGACTGAGGTACCCAGAGTAAGAATGATATCAGACGGAAATAATCTTTAGAAGAAAAATGACAATATGTGCTTTCTGCACACTGGCTGGAAGAAGATCCATCTGAAAGTGACAAAGAGTCTAATGCCACGTTAGTGGCTCTGTGATGCTGTAACAGTGGTGCTTTGAGCTAAAGGCTAACATCAGCATGCTAGCATGCTCACAATGATCATGCAAACATGCCAGTGTTAACAGGCATAATGTTAACCATGTTTACAAACTTAGTTTTGCATGTTAGCATGTTAAATTTGCTTATTAGAATCAAAAACAAAGTACAGCTGAGGCTGGTGTGAAACCAGTGTACCAAAAGTAAATTTTATCTGATGATAGCGCAAGAAGAAAAGATAGAAGATTATAGGGTTATCAAAGTGTTTACAATTCATCCTGAATAGGAGCAAATTTCTTTACAATCCACCAAATGGTTGTTAAACCATTTTGCTCAAAACCACAAGTGTGAACCTCACGGAGGACGTGCTGCCCAGGGTCACTGCTGTACCTTTCATGTTAATCCTACTTACAGTTTGTTTGTAATTTTCATACTTTGTTTATACTACATTTTTACATGATTTTAATTTATAGATATACACTTCAACCCACTTCCAAAGAAGCTGGGATGATCCTTTTTGACATATACTCATTTGAAAACAATACACAATAGGGAATATACTTAATGTTTCACCTCATCAGCTTCATTGATTTTTATAAATATCTGTTTATTCTGAATTTAATGCAGCAACATGTTTCAAACAAGTTGAGACAGGAGCAACTAAAGACTGGGAAAGTTGTGGAATGCTCCAAAAACACCTGTTTGGAACATTCCACAGGTAAACAGGTTGATTGGTAACAGGTGATAAACATTAGCGCTGTGTTTCGATGCTCTCTTCCTAATTTAAGGTAAGCTTAACTAACAACACTTAAGACCAGGAATATGCATGCTTTTCCTGAATGATCTAAGGTGGAGATGGAAAGCTGAGTTCAGGGACAGAACTGAATGATAACTGTTGAGTTTGTTAGCCAATTTCACTGATCGTGTGGTTTCAGTCTACACAGCTGTGAAATGCCCAACACGATTTACTTTTGTGAGATCCATTTTCCTTTTAACATTTGAGGCAGTATTTTATTTCCCTATGTTTATTACCTCTTTTTATCCTTTGTGATTTATCATATCAATTGTGAAGCACTTTTGTAAAGTCTGCTTTGATATGAGCGCTATAAATCATTGATTTCATTTCTGAGATCTAAAAATGATAAGTGAGAAACCAGCAATGAAGGTGGTTTAAAGGTATATGTAATGAATTAATGATATGGGCACTAAAAATAGCCACAGCTATATGTAATGTTAGCTGCTCAGGCATTTTTTTCAGATATGAAAGAAATGAATTTGAGGTACTTCTTTGCAATTCAATTTGCTGACAGGTGTACATGAAGGGCATGTCTATGTCTATTTATTTCTATATTTGGGATTGTGCGCCCAGTTTCACAGTGATTGAGATTTATACAATAGAACCATGAGTATGCATGGCTTTATTATCTTCAACAAAGAATGAGTATGAGTGTTACTGGAGAACCTACAACAAGATTAATGAATCGGGCCCACAGTCACTGGCTCTCCACTGGTTAAAGCCTGCAGTGCACTCTTTTGACAACTCTTAATCTCAAGAATGCCATGCAAATAAAAGTAAAAATATCGTTTCTCAGTTTGGTTCTTGCTGTCTAAATTCAGAGGGCTGTATCCATCTACAAAGTACCTTTAAATAACACCATCTTAAGTGGGCTATTGCTCATCATTAATGGAATGAGGTGGTACAACACCAGTAAAAATTAGATTGACCAGATTAAAAATACATATTCATTAAAATGTGGTCATTTCTTCATGGACTAGGCTTATTTAAAGCACTCTACTTGAAACTGCAGTGGTTTCACAAGTTATGGCAACTAAAAAGATGAAGTTGCATAGAAAAAAAGAACTGGATGATCAATTGCACTGCAATGCAATTAGCAGGTTGGGTTGGATCTTGCAGTTCACCGGGCTGTTCTTCCTCTGAAGCGATATGTGAGCTTTGGCTGAACTGTCATTTTCTGACACTTGAGACCTTTTTACAAAAGTCCCATCAAGTTCCAGGGGGACATTTAAAGACCTTGTTATTCGATATGATCAAAAATGAGAAAACAGTAACCTTTTGTGCTGCCAAAGAGAGAAAGAAGCACAAGGTGCAGCATGACTGCAGTGCACAAACAAGGACATTCCAATATGTGCTAATTATCAGCCTCTGGAACAAACTGGGAACAATAGCCTGCAAATATGGGTTATTTCAAATGCATCTTCTCTGTAGTAGCTTTTCAGGGGACACTCTGGTTAGCATTAAACAGAAGACACTCTGTACTCACTCTAAAAACTACTTCTATGATTATTACAATGTAAAAGAACAAAACTCATTGGAAACATTAAAAGTCTAAACAGAATAGCTCTGAATGCCACCTGATTCCCATACCAAGACCAGAGAAAATGGCTCAGACAGCCTTGACACACCAAGATGACAAACACATAAAAGCTTAAATACCACTTTACACGGGACAATGAGAACAGTTGCGAGATAAAGAGCTTTTCCTACTCCTCTCCCTCTTCTCCAACGCAAATCTCACCAAACAAACACACCCTCAGCACTGCTGTCTTGTCCTGGAGTAGGTATATAGTGGACTGTTTACCAGCCTTTAATGTAAGCTACTACATTATAGACATTATTTCCAAAATTAGGTTTACTTAAAGTCCAACTGAAATACATTTAGTCATCCTCTATCTGCAGCCAAAGATTCTGCCAACGTGTTTGTTAAATTGATTGTTAGCAGTTTTTTGTTACTAAAAGGAAGAATAAAGGTCTTTGTGGAATTATCAGAAATGTTCCTTGTGGCTGGAGGGGCGTACCCCTGTCTGTGTTTGATTGACAGCAGCTGGCAAGCAAAGGACAGACAGCGTGTTGTTGGTGGTGCATCTAACCGGACTGAAGTGACATTTGTAGTTGACTTTACATGCTGTTTAATGTAGTGTAGCTGAGCAGCTAATTAGCTATCTGTCTGCAGACTGACGTTAGCAGTGCACTTTTCTCTGATGAATGTTTGTTTGGTGGCTCATTGGACACAGTAAGGTGCAGGACAAGACGTGCGTTCATGTTTGTATCTTAGATAAGAAGGAGACTTCAGCACAGAAACTAATGTGGATTGTTGTTCAGAGTCTGTGGTTCTTGTGTTGTGCAGCCGGCTGCTGTCTGGCTGTTAATCAGTGTGACTGTCTCTCCGCCTATATGCTACTGCTACATATAAGATTCGTTCAACATGAGGGGATTTGACTGGCTGTATGGAAACAAGTCTGGTACAAATAAAGAATGTGAAGGTTTCGGTGCTGCCACTCAGTCTGCAAGTACAAAAAGAAAACTGGAGGAAAGGTTTGGAAAAAGTCCAAATAACAGAGGCTGTGATGGTTGTAATCTCTTGGAGGGTAAACTCATACATGTTACTGAGACGTGGCATATCGGTGGCACGTCTTTCTTTACTTTTAAAAAACATGCAAATGATAAGATTGTCTGACGTGGAACATCACGACTCGGTCTCAGTTCCATCTGTGGAAACAAATACAATGCTCAATTAAAATAGCTGCTAAGAGGTCCGAGGTGAAATTTCTTAAATATGCTTCGTGGTAAGAGTGCATCCTGTTTGTGTTATCACTCAACACAATCACTAAAACAGTTTCAACATCAAACACGGTCACCAACAGCCTTCAGGAACAAAGTGAAACCCAGATTCAATTTAAAAAAATCAGTCCTGTGACACACTCCAGACGGAAGCTGATCTGACATTAAAATGGCCTTCAAAGGGCTCCCAGCTCAGATGTGGTATACTTAATTACTTACAGGGGTTCTTTCTTTGTACTGTAATGAAGCCTGCTGCAAGAGCACACCCGAGGAGATGGCTGTGCTGAAAAGGAGGGACTCTTCACTGTGGTCACTGTGCCATAATTAGGTGGAATAAGGCAGGTTGTGTGGGGTACAGTGTGAGCGTATATATACTCACACATCCAGCATAACATAAGATTTCAGAGTGAGAGTGGAGATAAGCAGAGATGACTTAGGAGACTGATAATGCATACGACAAGTTGTGTCTTGTCCAGCACAGATATGACGGAGTAGATTAACAGGCAGGAGGTGAGACAGTAAGAAGAAAAGTGTTTTCTAATGCTCATGTTTGCACATGTGTTACGTGACAATGGTGAAGCTAAATGAAGACTGATGACCTACAATCCTACATAACATAAATGTAACTCTTTTTAAGACTCTTTGCATGTTTATCAGAGGTAGTTTGGAGAGTTTGTGTGATCCAAAATAAAAAAAAAAAACAGTACTGACTGCAAAGGTAGAGATAGCTAGAATACTGATAACAACATTATCATAACTTCCAGACGCTGCTGCTAAGTTCCCTCAAGGGCAAGAACAACAGGGAGAGACATGGGAAAAAGTTAATCTGTTGTTAAAGTATGAATGCATGCACACAAACAATAAACTAAAATGCTATGGTGATAAAGTCATCATTTTTGAATGGGATCACAGTTCTGTGTGTGTACTGCATCAGAGTTTAGTCTTACGTCAAGGTGCTTAACAAATTTCACTGAGCAGCTGACTTTCCTCTAACTTCTTCGTTGTCTCTCACTGGAAACTTAATGTAGTCATACTATGAGTTGAAGGGGCTCGAATGAAGTATATAAAGAATTGAATTTCCACTGTTGAGTCTTCAAAGAACCAGTGCTTGAGTTCACTCTGGTGACGGGAATCCCTGCTCTCAACAGAGATGATGCAAGGAGAAAGAAAGAAAAAAAAGGGGAATCAGAGGAATGTAAGGGACTGATTTATTCCCTAAAACTGGAAAAGATAAGGATTTGAAGAGGAGAAGAGGGCAGCTTGGAGGGACTGAGAAAATCTAAAGCTGAAAACAAAGAGAAGAAACTTGAAAACGTGGATGAAGACGATGATGATTAATTCAGAAGACGTTTGAACAACAAAGTGACAGAAGAAAGGCTTTGTGGGTGGTTTCTCTTTTGGACAGTTTTATCTGCAACAACTGAAAATGAAAACCGTTTTCCACACATTTTAAGAGTTTGACCTTTTGACCTTTGGCTGTCAACCAGCCTTGCAGCCCTGCAAGTAGCCGTGAGTGAAAGAAGTGTAGGGGAAGAGGAAAAGGACAGAAATGCAGTTCTGTTCATTTCTGAATGGGTTTTAACATTGTATTCACTTTTATTAAGGCGCAATTCTAACTGAATTTTAAAAAGTCATTTGTTGTTGGATTTTAACATAATTATAAAGTCTTTTCTACCACATCAACATTTTATCCACATTTATTTTTACCTTCAGTGAATAATTTTGAATGGCTTCATGCTTGTTTGCCTTTGTAGTAACTGAATAAAGTATACAGTACAAGTCAGAGTAAAGTCTACTATGAAAATACTTTCCAAAGAAAAGTATTACTATAGTCAGGGAAAATGTAAAAAACATTGTAACAGGATACAAAAACATGATCCAGATGTACTGCCAAGACAAGTTCTAGCCGAAGCTAATTTGCAATCTGCATTCCTGGTTGGGCTTTTCTACTTAAAAAAGACAAAACATATCATTACCAAGAGTACATTAGTTAAATTTAAAGTGTTTGTCAAAAGTCTGTCAGTGAAACTACAGATGGTGTTTTTCTAATTCAGGACTAGAGAAGTCACTTCTCTTTGCTTGTTCATCCAACTCTGAAAATAACATTCCCTTGGAGGCAAAAGTATATTTGCAGCCTAAATCATTTCCAACAACCACAACAACAGTTCCATTTCAAAGAGAACGCATGTTAACTTGAGACACTACATCGTACCTTGGTATCCAGCCAGCAGGGAGTAGGGTATGTGAGAGGCGGGAGAGGAGGCAGCCACTGGATGAGCGTCCTCACATCAAGAATTGCTTTAATTATAGTCACCATTGGCAGTTCTTGTCGATTGGGCTTCTCCTTGCCTAATTCTCATTGGGGCATAACATCTACACCTGGACTGGTCACCAAGGATATTTCCCATCTTTGCACAATAGCGAGATGCTTTTGAAGGAAATGCATGAACAGTGAGAAGAATATATATGTCTGAGAATGCAAAACAGCTGCCTGGCAAGACGAGATGTAAGAGCGTTAACCCCTGGGCGGAGGATATGTTAGAGCAGCCCGTTTTCAATTAAACACACAACCGTGCTGCCATTCTGGAAATGTCAGATCAATTCCATATATATCGGCCCAGCACCTCCTCTGTTGCTCATCACTGTGTGATCACAACTGCTGAGAACACAGGAAAAGGATTTTTCTGGGTTTATCCCAAATCCACTGCATCCCCAGGGCTGAATCAGAGGATGTAGTTTTATTTTCTCAGTGTGGTTCAATCAGGTGTGTTTTGAGGATAGCAGGTCAAACACCTTTGTTAAAAGAGTTTGTGACAAAGTGGGTACAGCCACGAAAACTCCTCATTCATCGACAGCTTCACTTACACAAGTCAGGGAAGCAAGGGGTTAAAGCAGAGGCCAAACCAGCACATCAGCATGGGCAGTACGATCAGCTGATTGTGGTTGGGAACCCCTTCATGTTTCAAATGTATTTGTTTGAATTGAGTGGAAAACATTACATTATAAACACTACAATAATGTTGCATGACATGGTCAGACAGAGAGAACTCAAATGAATAGAGCAGAATTTTAAATCTTATTCTGCACTTGAATTAGTGTTTATCACCTGGCTGGACTGCTGACCTCAGGTAGCACCGGGGAGGCATGCCAAGAGTTAAAGTACATCACAGTGCCATGTTTGGAAATGTTGCTGCCTGTTTTAATAATGTAGCCGCTTTTTTCACACAGCAGCGAGACAAAGACAAAAAAGCAAAAGGGAGACGCAGAGACAGCCAGTCAGAGTGGGGTGGGGGGGGGACTGCAGAGATCTGAGGACCTGAGCAGGTGTTGAACAAAGAGATGGAACACAGAGTGAAAAGCCACGGGGGCATGAAAGATGTAGAACCAAAGACAGCGGGTAGTGACCTCTGTGGTACTGCGGACACAGCGACTGCAAGAGGCTGCAGCAGAAACCCAGAGGGTGACGAAGTACATCAAAAGCTCTCCTGACTGAAACAGCGTGATAGCAAATTCTCCATGTACACACATCCATAATCTCAATGCGTCATTGTTTGTTTTAGCATGTTGAACTTCACTACTTTCTCACCTTTTTGCTATTAGCCACTTGCTGCCACTCCTTTCTTCTTGCTGTACTGCACTGACGCAACTTCCTGTTCATTTAGTCACTGACATCTAAGAAAAGATCAGCACATGCAGCTTAAGTCACTTTGGTCAGGGTACTAACCTTTGGTGCTGACAATCTTGGAGGTGAGCTCCAGAGTCTCGATCTCCTCAGATCCGATGTTCTCCAAGGTGATTGTCAGCTCCTGAGTTTCTCCATTGAAAAGCTGGATGGACACAGTGCTGGACAGTTCCTCTTTGGACATGGGTTGAGGCGTGTGGGCTGACCTGTTTAGTTTTGTGGAGGAAAGAGAACTTCAGTGATGATAGAGAGTTCTGTGTACTGTATGTATCAAATGTATGTTTTTTCTTGCTTTCATTCCCTTTAAGGGTCACTATGAATTAAGATTTGTAAGAAGATCAGTCAAAAGATGCCAGGTGCATGATGGTGAAGGCATGTCTTATGTGGTTTGATAAGATGCAAACAGCCCCATTATACTTAATTTGGAGAACAATTCTCCAGGTGTTCAACCAGAAATGTGCAAAAACAGATAAAGGTTTTGAATGCTCTTGTCATGTTTTGATAAAGATGATGAAGGCCTTTTAGAATCTCATCAGCTGGAACATCATCTGTTGATGGCTTTTTCCCCACAGTGGGGAATCCTGCTGAGACTTTAGCACTGCCTTCAATGATTAGTGGGGTTTGCCATCAAACCTCATTTGGGTTCTACTTTGAGTGTGGAAGCTAAGGTCCATTCTTACATATGTGTAACCAAACCATACATGGCACAAATGACAAAAGGTTACCCAACAGTGGCCACAAGCCTTGTTTCCAATCATACATCATGTGTTATTAAGAATGGTGAGTGGATCAAGCAGTATTGATGGAAGACTCACTCTGCACTGGGTACTCATAACCACACTTGATTCTCAAGACAGTGCAGAACTATACAGTGTAGAGCATGTAGACTCCTAGCACAATAAATGCTGTCATTTAAAGAATAAATCCACATTGAGTCACACAGAGCAGTAAACTGCCCATCCACTTGTGAGTTCAAACTGTGTGTCTGGTTGTATTTCTGGCCACATCTCAGTCAGTGACATCGCAGTGAAGTACTGTCACCAGCTGTCAGAAGCGAAGCACCTGCAGCTGATGCTTCAAGGTTTTAAGAGTCGCTGGCATCTGTTTTTGCAAGTAATGTAAACAGAGGAGCAAAAGATTATGAAAGATCACTGTGGGCGTTTGCTACAACTTCATCATGCCTCATTATACATGCACATGTTCAGCGTCATGACTTTAATACCCAGCAAACACTCTGCCTGAGGCTAGAATTCCAGTACCAGTCAGCACAAACTGCATATACTTTTTTTTTTTTGAGCTTGACAGCAGGTCAACACAAATATAACTCAAAGTTATAATAGAGCAATGATGGAATACCTTTTAAAATCAAAAACAACCATGCCAGCAGCACGCACTGTTTGCATTTTAGGAGATATTTCCCTCCTTTCATCTCTGACAGTGAAATTGTTTTATGAAACACAGCTGAAGGCACAGGGCAGATCTTTGCTCTGAGCCTTTAAAAAATGTTGCAACTAAAGCTGATGTTTAACACTGATGTGAAAAAGAGCAACTATAAGAGCTGCAGCTTTTAGCTGGAGGCAAGAAGATATCTGAGAAGTCAATGAGGCACCTTGGTGACTGAAGTCAAAGCTGAAGGTCTACCTGTGGACTCAGGGAACGCACCCAGGAGACCACATATTAGATCTGTGTTCTATTTGCTTCATGTATCTGCTACAGTACGCTTCCAACACCAGAGAACAAAAAGATTTTCCACATCAAAAGCTGCTGAAGTGCTGTACTTACAGGCATGACCTAAATTGTGGATTCTGCAGCAGCTCCACTGTCAGAATGATTTACAGCACTCCAACAGGGTGCTTTACCTGTTATTTTCCAGTAGTAATTTAACCCATGATTTCTCCTCTGATGTTTCCGACTACATCGAAAATTACATTCTACCTTACAGGATGTACATCAAAACAAACGCACCTGTTACTCTCACAGACTGCAGCTATTTCTGACGCGGTTACGAATGGGTTTTGTTTTGGTTTTGTTGTGTATTTTATGTGCTTCACTGTACCAGAACATGAGCAGAGTAAAAACTGAATGTGCAATACTTGCTTGTTAATCATCACTTCAGTTCTAATTTGAACATGTATTAAGTATAGTGATGCTAATGAGCATTATCAGCAGTAATTACCAGTTAAAGTCACAGCCACACTGAAACCAAAAAGTGTTAAATCACATTCATTCTGAAAATATTACTACTTTGTACCACTGGAAATGCATTGATTGATCACACTCTTGTGGTTGTATTTTATTTCAAAGCTTCGTTTTTAATCTCAACTTGATCTAACTTTCAAAAAGTCAAAGTCAAAAACTTTCACAATCTTTAGAAATCTATTTTCTATGACCACAGTTAACCTTAATGTTGGGATTAACGCTAGAAAGAGTTTTGTTTCTTAATTAAAGGGCTGGGTCAACAAAAGCTGGACCGTACCTGAGTTGACTACTAGTTTGTATGAAAAGGTGTTCAGTATGAAGAGATGAACTCGAGTTTCCATACCAAAAGTAAAATAATACTAGGGCTACTATGCAATAACTAAGGTGTGACTTTAAGCCAAATCTGCCATAAAGCCTTCTCTTTTTAAATCAGGGAGATACTTGAACGCAAGTCAATGAATATCTCGCTCTCTAATTTAGCATATGTGAGTTGAAAGCACGTTGATTCTCCTGCTTCGTTCACTTGACAGGCCAGCGACACTCGGCTGAACATTTACATTCTGTTGCTTTTAGGAATTTGAGTATCAACACCCCAAGCAGAGTGCAGTCTGTGAGTAGCAGGACAGTCAGACATTTTTCATCGTTTTGGCTCTGCAGTCCAGCACAGTGGATGTGAAATGAAACCATGACTATGAGGTTAAAGTGCTGACTTCCAGCTTTAAGGGTGTTTGAGGGCGTTCACATTAATCGTGGGGGAACAGCGTAGGACTCGTTGCCCTTTTATATTTTTATGGCAAAACAGTGCAATGTTCTTGTCTTGTCTACAGGCAGTGACATGACCTTAATTCAACTGAGCATGTGTTTCACTTACTCAAAATTAGAATGAAGCCAAAAGGTCCTAACAGAGGAAAGTGACTGCGAAGGCTTTGCAACAAAAACATTAAGTTTATCTTCATTCATTTAATATATTTTGGTCCCATTAAATCACTTTATCACATGTGAAGGTAAACACTCTGGAACTAAAGCAGTGTCATTATGTTACAAACTGTGTTTCCTCCAGGGTGTTTTTTTGGCCATTTTGAAATATCACATTCAAAAAGCTTGATGGAAACAGCAAAATTCAAAAAAAAAAAACTTCCTAAATTTTGCTAAAAGGTGCAAAACAGATGATGGAAACACCTTTGCGAAATAAGTTCTGACAGCGCACAAAACTCACATGACTGATCAGGTAAAGAAGAAGACGAAGCTGTTTTCGCTGTCGTCGTCTCCCCAGATATTTCCATAACGCACAAAAACATGGCTGGTAGTACCAACAACAGCTACGTGAAAACACGGCCAATACTGCTGACATTAAAGAACAATTACAACTCGCCCAAACGAAACAAATTCCTACAGACATCTCTCCATTTGTCTCTGGTGGCCAAGGCGACTCGTTTTTCTTCTCAACACACTTCTTCTTCTACTCTGTTAATTATAGCCATGCGTAACTTAGCTTATACGGCTAATTCCTGACAAAACTATGCTTTTGCACAGCCTAGTTTATTCACTCCAAACCAGTTTATGGAAATGCACTGCATTGTCTTAGTTTTTTTTTCTTTTTTTTGCAAAATTTCAAAATTTTCTTTAAATTTAATTTAACAGTAGACTTAACAACAGAAAGAAACATGGCTACTGTCCCACTTACAGACTGTCAAATGATCCGGTTAGCTAGTTATTCAAGCAAACTGTTTGACTGTATCTGTTGTGTAGGTGTTCATCAAAGTCATACCCACAGTTTTAGAGAATTATTACAACCATGAAAGTGACGGGTGAGAGTTTCTGACCGTGGTAGTGATGTGCTGAGCTGGAGGCGAGGAAGGGAGGGAATGACCTCAACTAAACAGCCACTAGTCTTCACACCGGGCAGGCCCTCCAACAGGCAATCACTGGTCACACCAAACACTGACGTGTGGTAACCTGGGTACACGTGCAGAAAATAGGAAATGTTTAGCTGCAGTGGTTGATGTTTTGAAGAGCAGGAGGTGTGCCTAAAGTTAAGATCAAGGTTAAAATTTGTTGCAACAGAAGTCAACAGCTCATAACATGAGCCACACGAGAGCAATGGAAAAGGTTTTCAGACAGACTCACCATTGACAGTGATGTTGCCAGCTGTACGTGGGACACCAACCAGAGTGACAGGGTACAGGCCAGACTCTGCAGGCAAGGACAGTGCAGCAGGCAGCGATTCAAACTCCACTCCAGAGGTCAGCAAACCCTGAAAATGTACAACTTTCATTAAAACACAAAGGGTACACAAGTAAAATCAAATCAAAAATGAAAGCAAATTATAGCATGAATCAGCTCAGATGAAGAGATGAGAATAAAATATGCTGTGAGACCACAAAACGTGTCCTTTTTGTTAGCACAAACAAGTATGGCGATGGCTGTAAAATGGTTCTTTAAAACCATTATAAGAAAAGTTGGTTTTCTACACAGCACACTAGTTTCAAAACCAACCAAACCGACAAAACCTCTCCAAATAATCAAATGTCTCAGCTCTCATTTGACTCTTTGAACACTCGATGCTAACAAGGCCCCCAGAGTGATGTGCAGCTGTCTGAGTCCAGTTCAGCGTGAAGTATCTCTCAAACTGTTTCATGTGATTCATCATCTTAATCTACTCATGATGTCCTGAAGATTAAATCTCTGTCAGCATGAGATTTCCATGGGAGAGAACTGCTCTCCGTGGGAAATGGCCACTTGAGCCATGTGTGCCTGAGAAGTGATTGAAAATAAGTCCAACAGCTCACAACACAGAAGGAGGAGGGATCAGACAGGTTTCAAATTCATCACTCCAAATTCTCACTAGGTGGTGCCGAGACTAGAATATCCCATGCCAAGGTTTTTTTTCCTGCATTGGGAAATTTGGGCTGGCTGTCTAAAGAGTTTTGAGGCCTTTAATGAAGGTTTTTGTGGTGAAACTCAGAAATACCAGTTACATAAAAGAACTGTTTAAAGGACAGTTCAGCTTTCTTACAACTTGGGTCTTGTTATCACAGTTTTGTCCATCATTTCTATTAATTATGATAACATAGTACTCAGCAAAGTAATTACTGAAATCTGGGAACAGGACCAGACAATCAGACAGGTTGTTTCTTGGTCAGACATGTTTTTAGCAATATCACTGCATTCCCAGATCTCAGCAATTAAATGGTGAATTCAGTGTTATTATTACCACAGGAAGGAAAGACAACTGAAAATAAAATCCAAGTTGTAATAAATTGGATTTATTCATAAGAAGGACCTCAAATCTGACGTCAAAACAATTGAGAAGTCCTGAAAGAGCAATCCAGACTCATTTAACATCCTGCAGTGATACCGACATCTATTGATGAGCACCATCTTAAAGGGCAGAAGCAATACTCTGGGTCAATGAACAGCACTTGCAAATTCATGGTTTTTTCAGGAAACAGTAATTAAATGGGTCCAATGTCACCCTCCAACCACTCGTCCTGAACTCTAAAGCTCTACATAGAGAGATATGATGGTTTAAGACATGTATGATATTACCTTCATCATGAGTTACTACCATAACTGATTTTGACATGATAATGGAGCAAGATCACCACAATCCATCCAGTTGTTGACATATTTCAGTGTGACCCAAAGACATGACCAACCAACTGTCAGACGAGCCAGCGTTGCCATTACTAGAGCCAAGCTGCTATCTTTGCTGAAAGTCATCATTTCTAACAATCACTGCAACAACAGTCTCTTCTTCTTTAGATTTCTCCCCCTTGCACATCAATCTCAAAAGCTGATATCTACACATTTTTGAGATATTTGGTAAAAGTAGAGTGAAATGCATCAAGGGGTTTGGTGCTTTTTCTATTTGTGCATTTTTACAAGTGTGTCTCAAATTTTTTGATAAGATTATCTCATGTGAAACTATCTGTGCAGTCAGACAATAGTGTGGTTTCTGTCTGTCAGCTTGGCAGCTGGCTGTGATGTCAGCTGCAGAATTTCAGTAGGCTATGGTAAAAAAAAAAAAAAAAGGTTTTATCAGTGAATACAATTGAAATACAACGTGTCTCGTTGTCAAATTGGCTGCAGTGATAAAAAAACATGCCATATCACCTAAGCCTCATTGGTAGTCAGAGAACGTCTGCATGTGGCTTTAAAGTCTTCTTTGAATGTGTACTCCTGCCTCAGAATAACTGTATTTACATACTCGGTACACACTGCCTGTGCACGAGGCAGACTGAGGTGACGTAAGGACTGCATCAATCCCTAACAGCAGACACTACCTCACTCGATGAAGGTTGCTGAAGCACTGAGCCTCTGTGGTACCAAGCCTGTGATTTAAGCTCTCCTCGCTTTCACTTCAGGACATTACACACCTTTATTGGACCGCAGAAGTACGGGTGTTAACCTATCGAAAATAGATCACTTGCATTCAGTCTTGAAAAGGTTAATTAGTCTGTTTTCCTAACAATAACGATTAGAGGATGTGCAAAGTGAATTGTAGTGTTTGAGCTTGTGTGCATCAACTTCGCTGTACAACACTGGCAGCATGCATTTAACCTTTTATTTTACTGTAGCTAATGCTACGATAATGGCATGATTATCATTTATGAACGTGGTCATTTTGTTTGTTCTGCACATCTGACAGCAACAAAAAAGCTGCACAGAGACGGGCAGATAAAATAAGACATACAGACTTCCAAGACTGAAACGGTATTGATTTGCCTCAAAACTTCACACTACACATTCAATAAAACTACAGTTTTCAGCACTTTTCTCAATCATACAATATGATGACTTTCTTGTTTCATTATTGAAATAAATGCTGATTCCATCTTTACTGTAAATTACCCATCTATGCTGACCTAAGGGACTAAACTGAAAGTGCTATTTGTCATTTGGAGAAAAAGTAAATAAATATCCCAAACTTGTTTGTGGGGAGAATGACAGAAGCATCTGATGGCGACCCCTCTTAAAATAAAAGGGTTGGGGTGGGGGTTGTGGTAGAAAAAGCACTACTTTAATAGAAAATCAATAAAGCACAAAGTAAAGCTGGGTATTAGCGCTGAAGTCGTGTGGTGACTGAGAAGGAGGGCCTGTCTGCCAAACTACAAGGTCACCTTGGTGGCGGAGGATGGAAAAGTGACCTTGTCCGTGTGTGTGTTTGTGTGTGTGTGTGTGTGTGTGTGTGTGTGTGTGTGTGTGTGTGTGTGTGTGTGTGTGTGTGTGTGTGTGTTTGTTTGCCGCTGTGTTTCAGAGAGCTGGTTCATGTATAGTGGATAGACGGCTGCTCGGGTCTAACAGCAGTCACTTTGTCTGGAGAACAGAGCAGCTCTCAGCAGCATGCGTCACCCTGTCTGCCTCCACCTGCATGACTCTACAACACCACCTGAGGTTCGTAGCTGCTGTGGAGCTGTGAAAGGCTTCAGCCTCCATCTGTGACCTGATCAATTCACCTGTAGGTGGGGACAAGCTAATGACACTCCTCATTACTATCTGACCTTGCTTGTTTGACTCGCCTCACAGGAACTCTGCAAACAGGCAGCTTACAGACAGTGTTGTGAGTAGTTCTGTAACTCTCACTCACCAGGTCATATATTAAGCAACAAATCCTAAAATTTGAAGCTGGAAAAGCAAATGTTAGGAATTTGTGCTTGATAAATAACTTAAAAGATTAACGGAGCAACTACTACTTTTTTGGACCAGCTTTGTATATTGCTGTTTAAGTTCTGAATCATTAGGGTATCTTCAGTGGTGACAGTCTGGAGGGATGAAACACTTCTATATCACTTTGTGATCTTATGAGATGACATTTATAGCACAAATTTGCCCGAGTGCAGCTTTAAAACACACAAATTCACGCTCAGAGACAACTGGCTAGTGATTACTCCTTCAGTTTAAACACTTTCCAGATGTTCCAAACTGGAGGTCGCCTGCACTTCCTGTGTCTGTCACAGCGTGTGCCGTTATCAGACGATGCAGGGCAGCTAAATCAACCAGCAAGACCTGTCCAAGTCTATTTGGCATCGGCTCCAAGACAGCTGCTACAATTAAGAGGCCACTGTCTCCATTCACACTCCGCCATGAAACTTTCACGGCAATTTGTTCTCGACTTTCCAAATAATTGAAGGCAACATCACTTTTGACAGGTAGTACATTGTGTGCAATGCTGTGTGTGCCGCCGCTATCTAGCAGCTGAACGTAGGCCTCTCCCTGCTGGCCTTTTATTGAGCCTGATGATTGCTTTGCATTTCAAGGTTGTCCCACATCGCTGCATTCATAAACAGACACAGCAGTGAGCAGGAAGATCAGCGAGGTATTTGGTAATCTTTTGCGCCCGTGAACCTGATAAAGTGGCTCAACTGGTGTGTGTGTGTGTTTCAGAAGGAGTAGCAAGGGAGTGACAAAGCAGCGAAATTAGAAAAGGATGTTGCAGAAGTGTA
Source organism: Chaetodon trifasciatus (assembly GCA_037975065.1). Lineage (NCBI taxonomy): Eukaryota > Metazoa > Chordata > Actinopteri > Chaetodontiformes > Chaetodontidae > Chaetodon > Chaetodon trifasciatus. The sequence continues at coordinate 2,750,678 of JBBMOE010000029.1, forward strand.
GATCTGCCCTATCACTGGATGTCTTTTAATAAGGAAAAGTTTAGAACTTAAAAAGCTGCAGTCACCGAGCAGCTATCAAACAATACAGTTAAATTGGACTCCCTGATGTCTGATGGCTTTTTCCAGACTTTATTTTGCACAGAAAAGCAGCGCAAATGTTCTTACACTAACCTCAATATAGACCCTATCTGGTCTGACAGGATGGTGTGTGAAACCATAAAATTAATGGTACGACAGGGGGTGTGCCTCTGCCACATGATGCTTTCTGACTGTCAAGAGTGAGAAGAGTTTGTTCTCACCATCTCATGCAATCATTACAGTATTAACCTGTCAAAAAAGCTTTTAAGGGGCCTTAATTAGGCTATCAAGGATGATTACAAAGCATTTTCACTCGCCCTGTTTCAATTCATAGGTGGGTGCAGAGGGACTGATTGTATTACTACAACAAGAAAAGCATGTCAGCAACCTCCTGTTTCCCCAAAGCTGTGATTAGATATTAGAAAAATGTGTATTTCTCAAATATTTAGACCACTGATTCTCCATCAAGACATTTTATTACAGCACATTTGAAAATCAGGTGTTATAAATTTCACTGACCATATTCTCCACACGAAGTTCGTAAGGCATGGGGTTGTAGACCATGAGCTGCACTTCACAAACATCTCCTTGAACCCACTGGAAGTCTGGCAAAAGAAAAGCAGACATGAATTAGAAGAAGATATCAGTGGCATTAAAACCCATTTGTAATTAATGAGCTGAGGGAAATACACCATTAGGCTGCACTGCTATTAAAGATCAACGGCAACAGTCAGTGATAGATGATGTAAACATAAACAAAGTCTAATAATATGAAACGTTTTCCTGATTCATTTTTAATTCATTCAGAACCAAACCAGATAATCACAGAGTGCCTGTGTCTCATCCAGTTTGTGTTAGGCTTTAGTTAAACTGCATTCGGCTTCTTTAAAAGACTAGCTTGACATTTTGGGAAATACGCTCATTTTCTTTGTTACCGCTCTCAAATCTGTGCATTCAATCCAAAGCTGCAGCCACTAACCAGTTATCTTATCGTAGCATAATAACTGGAAGCAGGCTAGAACAGCTTACCTGGCTCTGTCCAAAGTTTTAGAAAAAAATCCACGTTCAGACACAAACCAAAATGCAAAACTGATAATTTTGGTTTTACAGGGACTGTCCTGACTTGAACCACTGGAATAAAAGCTGTAATAACATCTTCAGCATGTCTAAGAATACTAACATAAAGCTAATGCAATCCAAGGTCCAAGATCCACACAAGGTGCACATAATGGGATTTACCAGATCTACTATTAGTCACAAGGAGGTAACCACCCCATTATCCCGGCTACAATGCAAAACTCCTACACTGGAAAGGTAGGGAAAGAGACATCTCACAATGGTTGAATCCCCAAACACAGCATCAATGGAACTACAACCAACCGTTGGAGTGTGTATGCATGATGATAAATAACTAATAACACTAAAGTAACCCATCCTGCAAAACTCACCTGAATGTATCCAAACCCAAATGGGTCCCACTCGCCATTTACTCATTTTCATGTCTTCTCCCCCTCTCTCTTTTAGTTTTTTCCCATCACATGCTGTCCTCTGTTACTTATCTGTGTCCTTTTCCGGTTCATAAATCAATATCCTCCGTTGCTGCCTCTGTATTTTGTTAGCATGTCCATTCTGTATATGTATATGCACTAATTGATTAATAAAGGAAAAAGAAAGGAGAAAAATATATTTCTGATGATTAATTATGATAGATAGAATAAGGAGAAAGTAGATGAATACAGAATGATTTCTCTTGCTATTTTTCTTTTGGGGTACACATAAACTCGTTGCGTTTGAAACAAGAGAGCAGAGGCTGAATAAATATGTAAGCAATCAAATTCTGGGACGAGTAAGACAGTGAAATACAACCCACAAGTCCAGTTGGACTGATGGATTCATCAGCCTTTGGGCCTTGTAGTGTATATAGATTTAACATACTGAAAAACAAAATCACATAAATTTGAATTGACAGGGTTGTTAAAGGTGTGACAGGATCTTTTCAACGGGCAATTGTTGGTTCACAGAATGAAATTCATCGAGCAGCAGTGACAAGCTAACAGCAGGGATAATGGGATCAAATCATGTTAGGACCTAATTAAATGGACCTCAGAGAAATGTGAACTGTAAAAGGCAAGTTAGCGTTGCATCGTGGATGCTGTGCTCAGGTTTTCCGCGGTCCAAATATTTAGGAACGATTCAGAGGAAAGCTGCAGTCACTGATTTCCTGAGAGAATAACTTGGATTTTCGACAGAGCTTAGTTTTACTTTTAGAAAAAAAAAAGGAGAAGAAGAAGAGATTAGAGCTCTGCACGGCAATATCCATCAATCCTGAATGAGACGCTGAAAGCGTTTGCTAGATTGAGAAGCTTCAGTCCCACTGTAGCCATCTCCATTTGCAATATTACATATTCCAGTCCATTTGGAGAGTCCATTGCTCTAAATAAACTTGCAAAAGAGGGCCTGAAAATCCTAGCTCACACCCTGGCAGGAAAAGGGATTTATAGAAGGCAAACTCCAGCTATGCACCCTGGGAAATTAAGTCAGTCAAAAGAAATATATCTATGGTATGAATGCCTGTAAAGCCCCACACAACCTTAGGTCTGGCTCACAGGCATGCTCTCATAGCCAGCCAATTAAGCGTGAAATACACCTCAGAAGATAGAAAATAGAAAAACAAAGTGGATTGCTGCCATTTTATTTGTGTTGCCTCAGTCCTGACTCCTCAAGTGGCCATTGAGATTCTGCACAGATCTCCAAAGGCTTCAGCTCTTTGAAACCTCATTGTACAAAGCAATAATGAATGATTTAAGTCAGTGCATAGTCGCATGCTTAGTTAAACATTGCCTGTGTGGTTTCTTAAAAGGCAAATTATTTTGTCAAACTGTTGCTCATGTGCTGTGAAAATCAGCTTTTCTAGACCTGAGACAGAACTGGAGAAGTTTACTCGTGTCACTGGATCCTACAGAGAAATATTCTGTAAGCAGCATGAATCTTTCATAGTGAATAATAACATGCACACCACGCCTGGGCATTGGAGCAGAAGTCATCCAAGTGTAATGATACGACCTCAGAGCAGGAGGGAATGCATCCAAACAGAACGAAAGCCAAACTTTTGAACTCGTTTGAGACTACAAGTCATTAGCGCCTCAGACGGAGACACACTTCTGGAGGACATTTAGTGAATACTGTAAATGGAAAAATGTAAACATTCCATGCAAGAAATAGACCTAAATCCAAAAATGCTTTACCATTTGACAGGCACGAGTTGCTATGACGTTACAGAGTAGTGAGAGATGACTTGTGTGTCATTTATCAGTCTCAACAATCAGGAGCTAAACACACCGCTCACAAGTCGAATCCAACACAGGTAAGGTCAATGACAGCAGCTCGAAATCAGGGATATTAAACTTACTTTAGCAAAATGACAGGAGGCCTGGGGCCACTTAAGACACAAACATTAATAAATAAATATTTATGCTAAATTAGGAAAAAAAATGAATAAACATTAAAAGGCCCTTAACTCATCTCTGAAAGTCTTCATTTTCAAATTAACTGACTTATAAACTGAACTTATTCACGGAATGAACTTGGTGTAAAGATTGACACTCACACACACTACATGACAGATAAATGAGATATTTTATAGCATGCAATAGCTGCGGCTGCGTTTCAGTCGTAAATGCTTCAGTTACATTTGAAAGAGTTACACTACATTAAGCATATCTCGAACCTCCTCTGTCATGCAATCACTCACATGTTTGATTCATAAGCATAAACTGCTCGGAGCAGGGACAGAATGAACAGCATATTTACACTCTTTTAGTGTGAAACACATTCATGTGAGTAGAATTATCCCCATTTCTGCGTAACATTTGCTTTTCAGCAAATAGCTGTCCTCCCCCTCACTGTTTGATCTTACTGCAGTGTGCACAGTCTGAAAGGCCACCACGTTACTAACAACCTCATTTATCCCATATAATACAACACTGCCATATCCGTCCCTCTGTACAGCCCTGACTAATAACAAACAAAGCAAAAAATCACACTTTATTGTCCTTGTGAATTAGAAAATCGTCAGCAGGCCACCAGGCACCCTATCAAAGGCCACATTCAGGCCACGGGTGGTCAGTTGAGTATCACTGCACTAAATCCATCACCGCTGCAACTCGCTCCACTCTCACCGACTGCCTCACTGAAATCAAATCATGGATGCCAGCCAGCTTCCTCAAACTAAACTGTGATGAATCAGACATGATCATCATCAGTCCCAAAACCCTCCCCAAAATCACTCACAACACCTGCCTCACCATCAATAACTGTCTCCCTCTCCAGACATCTGCAACCTTGGAGTTATTTTCATCAGCAGCCTCTCCTTCAAACAGTGCCTCAATCAAATCACCACAACAGCCTCTTTCCACCTCAAAAATGCAACTCGTCTTCACTCATCACTTTCCTTCTCTGCTGCCCAAACTTTGATCCACACCTTCATCTAATCCAGGATTGACTACTGCAACAGCATTCTTTGTGGCACATCATCCGAAGTCCTAAATAAACTCCAGTACATCTAGAACTCTGCTGCTTGCCTGCTCGCCCACTGCCGTGACTACATCACCCCCGTCCTCCACTGGCTTCCTGTCCCACGACGGATCCAATTCAAAGTCCTTCTCCTCACTCACAAAGCTCTTCATAACCAGGCCTCCTCCCACCTCACCGACCTGCTCCACCATCACACTCCTTTCTGCAGCCTCCGCTCCTCTGATGCAAACCTCCTGTCTCCACCACTCACGACCCAGCATCAGACCTGGGGTGACAGAGCCTTCTCCATAACTGCCCCCACCCTCTGCAACTCTACCCAAACACATATGAGACTGCCCCAATCTGTAACTTACATGTCATTCAGTACCCTGAAAAGCACTCTATAAATAACATTTCTTCCCTAAAAACTGTATGCTTAGCATCACTGTCCTCCCATATGATTCTAAAATTGGTGGGCAATGTAGAAAAAAGGGCAACACGTCCTCCAGTACTATGGATGTACTCAATGCTGGAATCGGCACTTTAACCTCATCATTAATGTTTTACTCCAAATCCAAAGTGCAGGAGGACAAAACCAAAAAAACATAACATGTGTCAAACACTTCAGACTGGACTATGTCCCTGCTTCCCTTATAGGAAACATATGAAGTACAATCCAGGTCCCTTGTATGCCCATATACCATTGTGATAGGTAGCCCTGCACCGCTGTCAAAGTGAATGGATAGCCGTACACTACATAGCTCTTAAAGCTCAGTCTCACAGCAATTATAGGGAAAACAATCTCCCATTAGAGGACCTTATTTTATGGCTGAACATGAACCTGATTCATAGCATGTGCCTTAAAGTGCAAGAAAACATGCACACATATATTCACAGCGTCCACACACCTTCACTGCCAGAGCCTAGCACAGAATACTAAAGATTCTGGTTCCCTGTCAGTAAAATGAATGAGTGGGAAGTGATGGTTTACTCTGAAGCTGTAAAGGTTTACAGCTGTGGCACATATCCCAGCATGATGAACTCCTCAAGTATTTCCCTATAGGATTTAACTGATGACAAGGCTCCATCTCTGTCTCCATCTCTAATATGAAGGTTTTTATACATTTTGACTGATTACTATTTAATGTGATGATCAATACTACACTTCTTATCAAATCCTACATCGTTTAAACAGAACTGACATGGAAATATCCAAGCTTTGCAGATTCTCACCTCATTTTCTCAAATTAAAGCCAACAAGGGAAAAGGAAGGCTGGACAGGAAGTGTAGAGCTTCATTGACTGTAGATTCATAACAATCAAAAACCATAGATGTAGGACATTTTTGATTTTTATCCAGGAAACGTGGTAAATTAGGAATACAAGGCCCCTCCCTCAAATAAACAAATATCAAATACTGTTTATAAGACAAAATTAAATGTCTTTTTCTATATATCCTGTATCACCATGTTTAATAATATCGTACCTGAGTGGAGCAAACTCCATTAAAGAATAGATTTAATTTACTTTTTGCATTTTATGTCAGTAAGTCTAACTACTGAGAAATTACAGAAAGCACTGACTCAAGTGACATCACCTGAGGACATTTAGCAGACATCACACAGCTGCCTCTGGTGATGCAAAGTCTTCATACAACTTCTTAAAAATATGCAGTAGTACTCTGATATTCTAAAAAACTAAGATGGACTGATTTGCAGCTTGGACTGTGTTCCACTGGCAAATGGTTCGGAAACACTGGGCCTTCCTCAGAGCTTGATGAGGAAGTTTGGAAGAAGCTCTGAAGGCACACAGTTGCCAAACGCTTCTACAAGCAAGAATTTAAAAGCGCTCCTGCTTTTGCCAATTTGTAACACGACAGCCTTGTGTAGTCGCTGCAGGTAGTGTAGCGCACCACCTTTCAAGCTACACAATGAACAGTTGGCTACGTTTACCTTAATCTGTCCACCATGAAATTGGACAGGGAGTGTCCAGGATGTATGCATGTCTGCAGTCTGGATGGAAGGGGTCACCAATATCTCACAACTGACAAACAATTCCCAGAGCCAGATGGACCCTACATTTAGTCAGTGATGACTCACCACAAATGGTGGTGTGTTTCTATGTGTGTGAGGATGTACAGCAGGTCATGATGAGCAAAACACAGCACGAATGCTTACCTATCTTCTTACAGCGCTCCTCTCCTCTGTTGTGCATGATGATCGGTGAGTAGATGAAGGGGCTGGCAGTGGACATGTTCTGTCCCAGCAGGCCTTTCACTTTGTGAGGACGCAGACTGACAGGCAGATTGAGGAGCTTCACTGATCTAGTTTGAGCATCACAGGAAAAGGCAACACAATGGCATGAGAGGGAGGTGAGAAAAGATGGCCAGGTTTGTTCTGCAGTTCACACATTGCTTCTGTCGGTGGAGCTTTAGAGTTACAACAGTTTATGCAGAATAATCCAAGTGTTTCCTCATGAATACTCGTGATTATTACAGCACATAGCAAGAGATTTATGATAATACTCTATGTTAAAGGTTTCAAGGTCAGCAAATGACTAAAAACAGAAGTACAGACACTTGAAGAAAGTGTGTGCTCCTCACTTTCAGGGATCAAAGGTCTATCAGTTCATTCACAGATAACTTATCAAAGTAATCTAGTAGATAAAAACCACTGCACATCAGAACCCACAGTTCTGTGACAAAGTTAATGTCGCTCATTAATATGTCAGACAATTCATAATATTATTAAAGTCTTGTACTGTGCGTGTGTGTGTGTGTGTGTGTGTGTGTGTGTGTGTGTGTGTGTGTGTGTGTGTGTGTGTGATGTTTTTCTTCATCATGTTCTTCTTCATTTGGATTGTCTGCTTTTGTCCCCCACAGCAGCCTCCTAACTGCAGGGTGTGCAAAATAAGATAGATTTACCTAATTATTTTCACACTCAAAAGCTCTGAGACCTCTGAAGAGATCCGATGGAACAGTCTGCTTGATAAGCTCATTGTAAGCAATCTGAACATTTTATTCAGAAATGACAGAAAAGCATTTGGAACACAAGTTTTCACTGCAGAACTATTCTAAAGCCAATCAAACACTGTAAAATAAACCGACAGCTGTCATCTCTGGGGTCGAACAACTTTTTGATGTGCTTTACTGAATGATACCATTTGAAGAAGACACTCATTTAAGTGATGTCAAATAATAATCCTCAGTATCGACCGTCACTCTGTTTTGTTTGGTCTCTATTGTCAGCCACAGTTGATTCTTCTGAAGCAAAACTACCAATCAGAGCACTGCCTCATAAATAATGACATCATGCTCATGACCCCAAACCAACTGTCATTACGGGCGGGTCTAAAGCTCAGGGAACCAATCAACTTCTAGTGATAAAACTGACAAACCCTCAATGAATAAAGTGTTTGTTACACACACAGCAGTTCAAATGAATCATCAGTTTCTAAATTTGTTCAAACAAGACAAGAGTGAATGTATTTTGCAGCAAATACACTAGTTTAAGCAAAGTTTTAAAATCTACAGTGCCCAGCAGTTTTAGGAAAGAAATTTAGTCTTTTAGTATATAATTACGAACCATTTTGCAAGATTTACCGTATGAACGCCTCTGACGGGCTACAGGATTGGATGGCAGTGAGATATGGACTAACATTGTCGGTTTTGGTCTTTTAATGGGATTTGTTGGCAATATGAAATTCCATTTGAAATAATTCCAACAATTTTATGAGTGTCAACAATTTTAAAGGAGAACAAATCGCAAGTTAGCCAATTTGAGAAAAGGTTTTTCAAACGACATCGCATGAAAGATTCATGCAAAGCCCAATTTCAAAGCAATTGACATTAAAAGCACCAATTATATATTCAGAGCCTTTTCATTTTTCAGTCTTTTCGCAGTAATGGTAACTAACTGCCAAACTTTTCTGTGTGCATGGTATAATTACTCCAGATATCTCATTTGGATGATATTTTGTTGACTAAAATATCCAGCCAACATGTGACAGGATGCATGAAATTCACAATCACTCACGCTCCTGTCTTACCGGACAATGGGGAGCTTTGTGAAGGGCACTGGAGGAAGCTTCAGGCCATCAGGAAGGGTGATGACCTCCATTCCACCAGGACACTTGGAGGTGTAGTTCTCCAGACTCTGGGTCACCTCTTTCTTCTCTACATATGTTGGAGCACATAACAGTAGGAAAATCGATGAGCACATGGCGTGAAGAATTCAGTAGAAACAATTATGGCAGCACAATTCCCTTCATCGTTCCCCACGCCCAGATAATCTGAGTCCCATCTCCGCGGTATAGATTTCGTCTTTGCATGTGATATGAATGAACCTGGCAGTAATAACCTGTGAGGTGTCTCTCTCGGTAATAAGGCCCTCAGCCGTCTAGTGAAAAGTTTTATTGTACCATCAATACCTTTTGAGGGAACATTACAGCTCACTCGGCCATACAATTTTCTTTGGCTCTGTACGTTTGATGGGTGTCCATCAAGGAGAGAAGGACGTTTACAGGCAAAGACTCCAAACAGCTCTACAACCCTTCATGGGTTATAGGGAGGACCTTATGAAGTCTTATTATTATTGCAAGTGTTTTGTAGTAATGTGAAGTGTTTCTCCACCTCTTTGTACATTCAATAAAAATGGTGACAGCTGCTCTATAAAAATACTGGAATACAGCTTAGATCCTTAAAGAGCAGGGAGTTTGTTCAGGTGCTGAGTACATATACTGTATACACAACCCCGAAACACCTGTTTGGAACATTCCACAGGTAAACAGCAAGGTTCACCACTTTGTGAACACATGATTATATAAAGGATATTATTACATGAGCTCAGGAACACTTTGTTACACTGGAAAGAGGGAATAAAGTGAGATCAAGATGGATGGAGGGAGGAAGGAATCAGAAGGAATGAAATAGTAAGAGATGAATGGATGGTAGCTCACTTGTCCTCCTGGCTGAAAGCTTTCATAATTGATGATATGTTTGTCCATTTTTCTTCTTGTTTCCCATGTCTGAGTGTTTACAGCAGCCATGCTTTTGTTTTCTGTACCCAGAGCGTTTGGCCAAGAATAGAATAAAATAATGAAACATTAAATATATATATAGTTCTTCCACTATGATTAATAAAATCAGCATGGACTAGTCAAAGCGAAAGTCGTCAGTGTAAATTTGTCTTTTTTAAAACTAAGAAATGAAAGCTCAGTAAAACACATTGACACAGAGCGCTTTATGAGCTTTAGAACAGGTTTTAATGTTTGCATGGGTTTAGTGATGAGTGCCATGATTATTTTCATCATTTATCTTCAGTGATGTCAATATCAGGGTTGATTGTTTGATTGATAGTTAGAAAAACTACTCATTCTTAGTCAAAAAAAGGCTATGTATCATCCATGTACTGACACGTGTATACAGAATGTTAAGTGCAATCTGTAGCCTCTGAACTGTCACGCCCTCTTGGAAACCAAGTACTCCACAGATAACGTTATCTGTGCAGCAGATTCAGGTAACTCCCTCCCTCCCTGAAGTTGTGACATTAATGAGACTGCCACATTATTGTGATTCAGTTTCTCCAGTCCACTAATTCTGTCCTGATACAGCCACATAATGCATCAGCGAGTACTATTGTAAACTGAAAGTTCAATTCTCCCCGAAAGCCACCAAAGATTAGGGCTGCCCAGTCTACTCTGTGTCACCAGATCTCTCTCTCTCTCTCTCTCTCTGGTGGTATGAGCATGCCACTTGTTTAATCCAGATAAGAGATAAATATTGTACAACAGCTACACTTGTTGATTGCGTCCACATACTCCACTGCTTGTGCTATTGTTTAAACTGCACTGTTGTCTCATCTATGTTTCTGCAATCTCTGACTGAACATCAACAAGGCATCATTGTCCGACTGCATCGGTCATTGGCCTTGATATCATCCCCACATCATGACAAACAGTGGCTTATCATGATAATCACAATTACTGCTGCTGCTCTTATTTCATAACTTTAATAACTGTGATGATGCATGTTTACTCATCCAGTCATTTCATGCTGGTGTCCTCGGATAAAAACAAGCCTGTAAATAAAAAAAGCTTAAAAAGTATGGTGTACTATATGCTTCCAATGAGTCATTTTGAGTTTATTTAGAGGAAGATAGAGCCCGAGGTTTGCATAATGCATTTCTGTCTGCTGATTTGCTTGCTTTGCTGGCATCTGACTACTTATAGCCTTAAATGTTGCAAATGAACCCAGAAAAGGGTCCTATTTATTTGTTATTGTTAATATTAGCCTACTTGACTGTAAAGGTTACGCAAAATAGAAGACTGAGCTCCAACAGTTAAATGCATGCATCTAGCCTATTCATTTATGTTTTGCCTGTTATTAGTAAAATATGAATTTACATATAAAATTGAGTGCGCTCGAGACGTTCTTGTTCCACACCAGCTAAAGAATCCTCAGACCGCCTCTGCTTGAACAGAGCTTATCTGCATGTCACCTGGGCATTGGCTTTAGCGTTTGTAGCGTTCAATTCCAGCTTTCACCAAAAGCAAAACATTTGTTTTGTTGTCCTTTGTCAGGACTCGTTCCTTGAGGTCAGCCTGATGTGTCAGGGCCCTTAGACAATCAAACCCATGGGGTTAAACAAGCAGAAAAATGTATCTGACTTGTTTCTACCCTGCGTTTCACCGAGCTCCCTGCCCAAACAAACACAACAAAGCACATTGTTCGTCTGACAGCTGGAACATACTGTCCAGATAAGGAGAGAAACATTTTCACACGTAATGAACAGAGGGGAGAGAAGGTAAAGCTCTTAACACTTCATACGGTTCCCCAAACAAAAGGATCTCATCTCCAAGTGTCACCCGTCAAGAGGAAGAATAACAACCGTAGGCAGGATGAAAGGCAGCATGGGTGAAAGTTTGCTCTGAATGCTCCTCTCTGTAAACTGAGCTTACGTCACCGTGTTGAGCGACAGAGGAGTAGGAGCTGAACACTTTGGAAATCTGCACCTTTTAAATGTGCCTTCATTTAACAAGTTTGTTTGCAGTTCTTCTTTCCTGGCAACCGATTTATCAATGCTGCATTTTCAACAGCTTGACGTGACCAAACAGTCGTTTCTGAATAAACAGTCAAATGATGCCTGTCCCATACAAATTAGTGTGACAGTAACGAGCGGATTCAGGTGCTCTGACAGCATCTTTTGTATCAGCCATTATTAATTCCTCCCAATTTGTCAGGATAAATCTCACGTAATTTGCAAAGCAGCAGGTGTCAATGGAGTTTGTTTGGGAAATGTTTTGCAAGCTTAAGCTCCATGAAAAGTAATATAATATGAGGCGGGCTGGTGTGAGGGACAATCTGTGAAGGGCAAACAATGCACTGATTCATTTTTAGATGAGGCGCCAAACACAATCGTTCAAGGGTGCTGTGATGCACAAAATGTTGTTTTCCTCTCCCCCTGCCTTGCTTCTTTCTTGACATGTCTCCTCTCTGCTGTTTTCCCAGAATGAGACATCAGAGCTGGAGTTTTACTGTTCTACAGAACTATTCTCTCTCTAGTTTCAGTTGGCTTCACAGATATACAGCTCTGCGTACATGTGACTGCCTCTTGTTCTCTCACTTTAGTCATGTATTTACTGTACAGGTGTTCACTTTGCTGCAAACTCCACTGGCTGAATCTCAGCCGCTTGTAGTACCTACCAACTTACTAGTAGTTTAGGTACAATTACAATTTGCCATTTGGCAGACACTTTTATCCAAAGCGACGTACATATGAGATTTTCATACATCACAAGCAAGGTTCTAGAGGGGAGAGAACAACAAGAATAAGTGCCCTAACGCAACTTTCTGGTCCAACTGAACTTAGGTGCTACGAGACAGTGCTATGAAGTAATGCAAAAAGTGCATAGAGTCGACCGAGAGTTTTTTTTTTTTTTTTAATGAAACAAGGTGTTCACTAAAGACCTTGGTCATTAGTCTTTTTCTAACGATTGAGGGGGACTCTGCAGAACGACTGGAGTTTGGTAAATCGTTCCACCACCAGGGAACCACAGAAGAAAAGAGTCTAGCGAGAGACTTGGGTCCTCTTGGAGGTGGCAGCACCAGGCACCGAACGGTGCAGAGCGTAGTAAGCGGGAGGGAGCATAAGCCTGAACGAGGGAGTTCAGGTAGGTCGGAGTGGTTTTGGTGGAAATTTTGTAGGCAAGCATCAAGGACTTATACTTGATGCGGGCAGCAACTGGGAGCCAGTGGATGGATATGAACAGTGGAGTGACATGCACTCATTTGGGCAGGTTAAATACCAGGCAAGCCGCCGCATTCTGTATCATATGCAAAGGTTTTAACAAGCATGCTGGGAGCCCTGCCAGTAAGGAATTAACCATTGACAGTTAACAGTGAGGAGTTTCACCAGAAGAACCCAAAAGATCACCCACTGCTGATGTAATCTACTGTATTCTCCATAAATGAACATGCTTAATGACCTGCAAGGGAGGGTTGCTAAGGCTGGAGAAAAAACATTAAAGCCGCATTCTTCAATTAAAACAGGTGAACAAGAAGATATGGACATGGCCAGCTTTAAATATTGCAGGGGTGAACAGCGCCTGGAGAAACAGCCTGAGCGAGGTATGAGATGAAGAACTGCACACAACAGGCGTTACTGTGATTTGAGCAAACCAACACACGTCATGGAGGTAAACCAGTTTGTCATGGTGTGCAGTGGAAAAACACTCGCACATCTTGGCATGGCACGGACAGTCACAGCTGCTCACAGCTCAGCTCAGCACAAATATACCATATTGAAAAGCGGACATAAGAAAATCCAGATTGCAGGTCTCTGTGTGCCCGGCAGCAGGTGCTCAGGACTGTAGCTTAGGTGGGAGAGTACTTACACTCTCCCAAGCTCCCAAGCAGGCATAATAATGGGCCATTTTCTGTTTGAATGGAAATGGCAAACAAGAAGCTGATGTCAGACTGAATAATGGAGTGGTAACCAAATGGCAAATCAGGCAATAACAACGGAAATTTCAACAGGTTTATTGCCTTTGACTTGGGCAAGTTTGAAATGGCACTGCTATCATTCTTCTAAAGGATTTTCACTATTTGATGAAATAAAAAACTCAACAGCACAGTTAAAGCCCTCTCAGAGATTTCTATATTTGCTGTGCTTTAAGACTTAATAGACACTTTTGGTGAGAGGTGAGGCTAAAACTTCAAATACCTTTAATGACAATGCAGACGATGAGAACACTTTCAAAGGCAGATTTATCAAATTACACTGGGAAATGAAAATTACTGACAGAGCACAAACAGACACGTCAACAGTTTTATGAATAATTTAGAGTTTTCTGGCTGGTATTTCAAGCAAAAAGCCAGCAAAAGAAAAAAAGAAAAAAGAAGAATACTGGAGGTGAAACATAAATCATCAAAACAATAAACACTACGGTTAAAACAAATAATCACTGTAGACTGGAAAGTAAGCAACTGAACGAGAGACATTCATCTCTCTGATATGAAATTCACTATTTAAAAGTAAGCGTAGTATATCAAACATATCCATCTCTATTTGTGTGACTTTACAAAACTGTTGCATGCCCTGCTCTGACATGTTGACTTTTTCCTGACCCAGGAAGATTACCTCCTGTTTCATTTCATATTGCATGTGTTTGCAAGGATGGGAGGGCAGGTCGTGTGAAAACAACAGTGCACTGAGTGCTGTAAATCTCCTGTATGTAATATACAGTGGACGTTATTATGGCAACAATGCCAGTAAAGACATAGATGGGATAGTTGGGTTTTTTTGAAGTGGGGGTTGTATGAGGTACTTGTCAGTGTATTACCTACAGTAGATGGCAGTCATCATGTGCCTAGTCTGGAGAAGCAGACAGGGGACAAGTGTAGCAAAGCAAAGTACTGCTGTGGACGGGGGGCAGCAGCAAAACACATTATAGCCACCTAAAAAAAGCCCACCTAAAATCATCAATATCACTCTTAAGTTTATGCTATATTTACAATATTACCACCGCTTTACATCACTGCCAGACAGCCCTTTCTGACAGGAAACTGAAGCCATATGCCGTCCTCACCTGCAATCGGTATCCCAATTAACTGCTCCAACTGATTATTGGAGGTATATCTCTCTTCAAACTTAAGAGGATCACTAATTGGTGGTTAGGCAAAGTTTACCCACCATCAGATCAGTGTAAATGAGATGTGTCTGACGTGCCTGCTAGAGCAATTCTGGCCTATACAAATAATGAAGTTGGCCTGATAACACCTGCTGTCAACTTTGCCTGTGTACCATACAATATCAGGGCCTTCATGTTTTCCCAAGTGTTGGGAGCTACAGGGTTAAAAAGCTCCACACACAGCAACAGCACCAATAACCTCAGACATTCAACAGTCATGGTGCAGTTTTCATACCAGCCAGAAGGTAATCACAGGTCAAATAAAGGCGGTCAGTGCATGGCCAAACGTGAACTTGTGACCACAGACAGGGATGCAGTATGTAAACAGAACGTTGACATGGGGATAGTATGCAGGCTCCGTAAGCCTCTCAATGATCCTACAGAATGTTGTGGCTTTAAATGCAACACTCACATTACGGAGGGATGTGAAGCCATAGTTCAGAGCCGGGGGGGGCTTTACTGAAGGCTGGAACACAGTGGGGAAAATAATACCATAACCTACACTTCTTAAGAGACACCAGCACTAATTTAAAAGGATCAAGGATAACATCGAGTTATCCCTTATATATTCAAGATGACAATCACTCTGAACATATGGGCAGAGAATTAAGTACTGATGAATTACCAATGAAGGTCTTTCTTTGTCATCCACCTCATATTTTAAACATTTTCGAATTTTCTATGCAGGATTCAAAGTTGTATTAACAGAAATGTGATTGTCCAGCGTCCCTTGTGGTCATCCAGTTTAGAACAGACCTCACATGAGATTTTTGAAGTGTTTTTCACGTATTCTACAGCGAGCAGCAAGCGATCACTCGTGACCTCTCCTCACTCTGCTGCTCCTTCCTGTTTCACCTCATTGTTGTTCTTTTAATCTCACGCTGCCTTATCATGCGCCCCTCACTGATGCCATTCCTCACAGGCTGTCCTGGAATCAGCCATAATTAGTCCTGCCTCGTCATCACCCAGAGGAAACACTGCCTGTCATTCTTGCACTGCTAAAAGGCTTTCATAAAACATCCAAGCTATGTTTCGAATGAAAAGGTGCAACCAGCGTCAGAGCAGCCATTAAAAAAAAGAGAGAGATGTGGCTCCTGTGGGGATGTGATGGCATTAAAACAAAAAAACTGATCCATCCTAAAAGCAATGTATGTTCTCATGACATTCATAGGCAGTGTAATAAAATTTGCAAAAATGAACTTAAGACTTAAGCAACCAACACTAAAACGTGACCAGAGAGACAATATCTAGAGCTCTTTCAATCATCTCTTTCTATTTTCACTTCCCTTTCAATTAAACTCTTTTTTTAATAGAAGCTCCAACAAATTGAAAAGCTCCTGCACACAATTACATGCATATGCTTTGAATACCACCTTTGGTATTAGCAGTGTCATCAAAGACACAAATTCATTATCAGTGAAAATGGTACTTGCCGCATGAAGTAACATCTGATGACATCAGCCACCCTTACGCCGTTTAAAACTGTCACATGGTCTTCTTTCTGGATGGAATCCAGAAGACTCATTTTCAAAGCTTTGAAATCCGCTCTTGCGAATCCTCTTCACCAGTCTTTTCTCATCATTTCACAGCGAGTGATCAGTTGCACGATTATTGTGAAGAGGAGAGCAACAAGCACTGAGCCACACCGACTTGCAAAGGGACGAGCAACATTAGGGATGGAGCTGTTCGAGCACGCCAACCTCATCCAGCTGCTCACAGCTGTCTTTGAATTACCTCAATATGAACATTTCATGACTTTTTTTTATGGGAACAGTAATGATTCTCCTCGTTTCAGAGAATGGAGAGAAGCATTTTGAATTTTTAATCTCAAAATTTGATTTCCAGGAGGCAGTCTTTTTAATTAAGTGTTGTTTTCGAAGTTCTTAAATATTTCCAAATCCCTAATTTACGAGCTTTGATATATTTTCTCACTGCTAGTTGTCTCTGTATCTTAGCTTTTACATTTTTAGATGCTTCCATTGTGTTTTCATTGTATGCCACACATTCAGGGAAAAATACTGTATCACTGCACAGAAGGAGGCATGGAACTACTTCCCTGACCCTAGTATGACCCTGTACCCATGAGGGGCTAACCAATACTGTGAGCTAACATCACAGCTCAGCTGAGGAGGACACCATTGATGTTTCCATCCTGCACTGTCACAAGCACGAGCCTCTTATCCATGAGTAGATGCTTCCTCCTCCACAGTGATAGGGTTGGTGGGTGTAGTGGAAGATAGTGGAAAATAGTTCCTATATCAAAGTGCTCACAGCAAGGTCTGTGGATTGTCTTCAGTAACCGTGTCCTGACTTCTGGAAAGAGACATGACAACACAAGCCGAGTGACATCTACTTCCATTATAATGGAGAGAAGGCAGACATCTCAACAGCCAATTTCTCCAGCACTCAGAAACTCACACCGAAGCAGCCCCACAGGTAAGAGGGAAAAATGGAGTGTGCTGACTGCTGACGATGCCTGCATCATTACTCAACAGCCATATGCAGAGTGCCTGAGTTAAACAGTATTGTCCACTTATTTGTCACTTCTGTGCCTTCCACATGTGCACAGGAATGGCACGTAGGACAGAGCCCACTGACAACGGTTAGCAGAGCCATTTCTTGCTCAGCTCTATTCTATGTGTGACACATGCACACACAAATCCGAAGACGCATCAGCGGGGACTTATTCCCCGAGAGCAACCTACAATAAGCTTCCCGACATTTTGAATATCACACCGCTGACAGCAGTAGAGGCAATCAAAGGGGGGCACCCAAACCTCAACAGACAGCACTCTGAGCCCAAAAAGTTACAGCTTACAAGGGCAGTGTTTTCAGTCAGAGAAGTAGTAATTACATCATTTGGTAGTGTCTTTTCCAGCCCTTGATGTATGCGAGGCTGTAGAGAGTAATATTACTCCAGCAGGACTGTTACTAAGAACGCTTTGTATAAGCCGCTGCAGAAGACCCTCTGCTGATGTTTAATATTTTACACGGTAAGCTTGCTTGATCTTGTTCATACCTCGTCTGCTTCTTCTCCCTCTCTCCCTCCCTCCATTCTCATGCTCTGTAGCCAACCAAGGATTACGCTGGCCTCTATTGTGTGGCCAGTGGACCGTCTGACTCACACTGCTTCAGTAAAAACCCTATCTCCTGGCTGCACAGGATTTCTGGTCAGAGCACAATGTTGCACTCCCGCCAAGAAAAAGCTGGCTTTGTTGTGCATCGCATACTATTAAGCACAAGGTATAATGTCGCAATCACCAAAGGACAGGATGGCCGTTTCTAGATTTTTTTTTTTTTTTTTTTTTTTTTTTTGAAGGCTGGGCATGAAGCTGGAGGCCCCTCACAGGGTTTAAATACTACAATGAACATGGAAGTGTAATCTTTTCACTTTTCAAGCCTCTTTCTGAGAGTTTGTTGTGAGCTGACCTTGATCAGACAGGAAGTCCAGCATGGTCTGCAGGAGGAAGGACAGGTGGCGCACAGACAGGCCAGGGTTGCCCATGCGACGGGAGGCGTACACCAGCTCGTGGAGGAGGCGCATTTGAACAGCAGCCCAGCCTCGGTGGGTACCTGAGAAAGAGAGAGAGAGGACGGAGGCAAATTCACATTCACAAGGCTCATTGCTGACATCTAATGTTACACGGCCGCCATATCAGATTAGTACAGATGAATCAATTCACTGATGAGCATCATTTGTATCTAATTATGTCAAAGTCATGATATGCCTTTTTATTAATAAAGGATTGTTAGTACAGAGCAGAGTTGGAGCGATAAATCAATTCATTGATTTGTCAGACAAAAAAAATCTGAAACTATTTTGATAATAGCTTCATGTAATTGTCATTTTTCAAGCAAAAAATACAAACATTGCTGTGTTCCAGTTTGTCAGCTGTGAGGATTTGCTTCTTTTCTTCGTCAGGCAATTTATAGACATTACACCATTTTTCACAATTTTCTGACATTTTTTGATTCAAGCAAGTAACTGGTGAGGTTATGAATTGCAGCGCTGGTAGATACGAAAATAAATATATAGATAAACTGGAACTGGCTGTCTTATCAAAAAAGCTCTGCCTTACCAATCTAAATTTTCCAAAACAAACATGTCAACATGACCTAGGGCTGGCTTCTAATCATTTGTCAACTTTTAGCAAAATCATATTGGTGCAACATGATCGTATTTCTTTATCATTTCAATCCTGTTTCAGTAAAATGATTTTAACTTCATGTTTTACACGTGAGAAATGTCTGACAGTATAAATAATAACAGACCACAGATCAGCTGACTGGATAACGATTTGCACACAGTAACATGTACTGATAATGGAAAAATACTCTTAGAGATGTTGTGCTAATAATTCTAGCCATATCTCCAGGCACACATACACAATAACTATTAATAATCACTCTTAAAAGTATTCAGTGACAAACATTAACAGGTGACTTGTTGCGGTGCAACAAGTGTGTGACAAATCTTCATAAGTCTGCATTTAGCATGCTTCACACACAAAAGGCCACACAAAGAGATCCAACTCAAGTCTCTTCATTGGCTCCAGCTCTGCAAAGTATCCCCACTGCAGACTCTCATTTGCTCCAGCGTGGTGCTAACTTAGGCAGAGTTGTTTTCTCTGCAGAGCTCCTGAGGACATCTTAATAGCATTCCAGCCTGACACCAACTGTTACATAAGACCCTCAGCCCCCTACGAGATCCCTGCTCCACTCCCAGCTGTCGACTGTTGACTCACTAAGTGGGATAGAAAACTAGAGGAAAGATATGCTGGGGAGGCTGCGGAGGCCAGAGGGAGGGTGGATATTTGGTAAACACTCCTTCCGTTCCTCATCTTAAAAACCACTTTCAATAAAGTCAAATCATGCCTGTGATGCTTTCAGTTATCAGCATTTTTCTGCCATAGTTATTATTCATCCTGACTTCTTCCGCCATCTGAACAAACTGTAAATGCAATTCCTTCATAAGCTATTTTTTTTTTTGTCGTGAAACTGCACCCACTAAGCAGTCTAAAAATATCTGACTTCCACCTGTCTGCCAAAACCAGCGCTTATCTGGGGAACAGTAATCCAAAGGACACTTTGGATTTTCTGAGAACGTCGCTCTCACTCGAACACGAGAAATGATTTCATTTGTGGTATTTTCAGACTTGAACTGGAGGTGTCTGGCAATCCATTTCACACACCACCAAGATAATGAGTGTGGTGCTCCGGCCAAGCAGTCGCACCGTCATGCAAAACCTGACTCAAAAGGCACCGTACCTTTGGGCTGCCTCTGATGAAACCAGTGGAATTTTCTACCGTGCAGGGCCGTGAGACGCCACATACCGCCATTATTCTCCTCAATATTAAACATGAGAACGATTACAAGAAAAGAGCGGGACAAACGTGGAGATCAGCCTCTACAACCGCTATTCCAAAAAAGTAGGGATGCTGTGTAAAATATAAATAAAACCATGTTGCTGAGTCCATGTGGTAATCTCCTTTATACAAAGTGGTGAACCTCGCTCCAATCATGATACTATCACCTGTTACCGATGAACCTGTTTACCTGTAGAATGTTGCAGGTGTTTTTGGAGCATTCCACATCTTTCTCAGTCTTTAGTTGCTTTTGCATCCCAACTTTTTAGAATCAGGGTTGTATGTAAGAAGAAATAAGAAGACAGGAAACGACAGACTGTCCCCATTTCTGGTAACAGGGAAAGCAGTAAAAAAGGGCCTGCGACCCACTTTAAAAGCCGTTTGTTCCACTGTATCTCTGGGCACAGCAGCCTTATTACAATGCACCACTGATCCCCATTTTCTTTCTCACTTGAACTTGCCTCTCCAGCTTATTGCTTCATAAACTCCCACCTGATCCCTTCTGCCAGAAGACGAACAACTGTCATTCCCTGCTGTCCCATCAGGGCGGTGAGGATTCAGAGCGGATACTCAGGCCAGGATGTTACAGCTGATACATCAGCATGGAGAGATTATGTTACGGTACCTTAAGGTCTGTTATTCAAGCTCACCACCAAGCTCATCCAGTTGTGTACTTTATTCCACAGAATGTATTTTCTTCTACTTACAGCTCTCAACAATTGACAAGCAAGGAAGTACTCTTTAAGGACATTTAATTACTGCTGTGTTGTACATGTCAATATGCAGAGGAGGATTTTGTTGAAAGCTGTATTGTAGAGATCTGGATTGAAAGATGACACTCACACACACTCGAAGCCCGCTCCAGAAATACCTTTCAAAAGTGCCTTGAAATGTCCCTCGAATGAACAAAATGCAGAGTGATCAATCAAACCTTTTAGTCTGCCATAATCCTGCAACTGAGGAATCCGACACTCAATAACCAAAAGACGGCTTTCTTTGTAACGTTGGCCAGGAGTCATAACTTGGAGATTCATCTCAACATTTGGCTGCATTCCATTTAGAATTGATATAAAAATGCACATGGACATTAGGAGCAACGTACTGGTTGTACAATCTGAGATGTAAATGCAGAGAGAGAACATTTACTCTGTGGAAATACATGAGCCATGATTAAATTCCACTGTTAGAACAGATGTGAAATGTCACTAGAAACTCTGAAGTGTCATCTTAAAGTTTTGAGTTTGTAGATGAAATGTTATGAGACAGATGGAGACATGACTGGTGAAAACAGAAGTGCCGGTTAACACTGGCTTGCTGTTTGTTGATAAAGGGTAAATACTTCCTTGTAGTACATATTGACAGTTACTCAAGTGATATCAAGGCGCATCAATAATTAAGCTCTGCTGGTGTAAAGTATGCTAAAAACCACCTAAAAGAACCCTTCACAGTCAAAGTACAAACATTTCACCTCGATCTGCAGCTTGTCCATATGAACTGCTTTTCAAGGAAACTAAGCCAGAGATAAACAGTACATCTGATAAAAATCTCCTCACTGTGTTCCTTGAATAATGATCATAAGAGAAAATATGGCCTTCCCTGAGCCTCTGTTTACTCTGGACTCTGTCTTTTGTGTTGCCAACGCTTGCCATTGAGTGGCCGCAATAAGCAAGGGTCAACAGTCTGTAGAACTAAGAGGTTTATCATGAGGACCTTACCATAGAGTGTACAAAAGCCCGGGTCAGGTCTCAATTGTGGCTCTTTTCGAGCAAAGTGGTGGCTTGAATGTAGAACACCCTGAAGGAGCACTCTTGAAAAGACAGCAGAGCTGGAGGTGGAATGAAGCGGTGCTATTCATTTCCTTTATCTATTAAATATGTGTTTACACTGCCGACACTCACAGTCTGGCTCAGGCAGGAGAGTGCTTTCAATATTTGAAAAAGGTTAACTCTGTGGGATTTACTCCTTTTTTCACTGATGTAAAGACAGCACTACTTAACTTGTGACGCTTATAAAGAAATAAATAGATCCAGCTATGACATGATTCTGTTGGACTTTGTTGCCTCTGTTAGGACTACGCTCAAAAGGGCCAAACAAAGGAACCTCTCTTCATGTTCAGAGCAAACATCTGATTGAGGTGCTGATGTGTATTACATATAAGACAATGATTCCATGGTTTTCTAAGAAGTTTGGGTCGCTGATCCGAAATGTGCCAACAGCATGGATTTAGTGAAAGCATATTAGCTTCACAGTACAAGCACAATAGAAGCTTTTTGGCCTTAATGAAAAAATCCATACACAGGATCATATTTGCTCACACAACTAATATACAGTGTACAAACTTTCTGCATCACTGCCGCTTGATTTTATGCTGTTGTACCCTCCACTGTGTGAATTACACAATGAGAACGACATGTCTGTTGGTAGCAAACACACATTATGTTGTGTGTTTTCTGCCCGTGTCCAGTTTTAACTTTAATAATGCGTTTTGCTGGAGGTCCGTAAAGGCTGCAATGTGGTTGATGTGCTGCAGTTTCTCTTCTTTCAACAGTTCAGGGCCTCGTTTCCCAAAAGCATCTTAAGGTGAGGACGATCGTAAAATCTCTCTCACCAGTGATCTTAAGCTTTAAGAGGCGTTTCCCAAAAGCACCGTAACCACAGACAAACACCAACGTTAAGAAGCTCTAAGTGCTGGTTTGGGAAACATGTAAAACTTAAGAGTTCATAGAAACGCTTGAAGAAAATGCTCTTAACCTCTGAGATCGATGGTCATCAGGAAGCAGAGCCCTGAGATGTTAAACCTCAGGTTCCTGAGGAAGACCCTTAAACACACAACATTCTGATAATTGATTCCTTGTTTAAGACAGTTTTCATACAGTTTGTATTGCTAAAGGAAATTCTTTGGGTTTTAAACTACAGATCGGTTACCTTTGGCTTTTTTTTCCTCAATTTTTCCTCAACTAATTTTTCTCACTCTCAATGCTGATACTGAACTAACTCATCTTGACATTTTCAGATCATCTTAGACATCTACTCCACGAGTCCTGGTTTACCTTTGCTGAAGTCCTTGGGATCAAGTGACAGGCTGTACCCAGGCAACGTCTCCAGCAGCAGCTTGTAGCAGGCCCTCCAGCCGGGCTCTGGGATGGTGGGAGCCACGCACTGCATGGCTGCGACGCGCTTGAAGAACGCAGACTTGCGATGGAAGCCGATCAGCTCGTACAGCTCGGACAGGATACTGTAGCGCTGGATCTTCTCCTCCTCTGAGAGCTGCAGTCATGGAGGAAACATTGAAGTGGCCCTCCATGTTCAACAGGTGTGTGATGTGATGTGGAGGCTTGAAACCTCCGCTGAACACACACTGAGACAGGGCTTAACAGAGACTTCTAAAGTCTAAAAGTTGATGTTTTGACGTGAATATTTGCAAATTCATAGACTAGACTGGATTTTTCAGTGAGGGAAAAGGATGTGTTATTAGGAATTTTTAAAAAAGGTAATTTAACTTAAAGCAGAGACTTTTTATACATCTTCAAACATGTCTGAAAGGAATCTTTAACCTACCAAACTATTTGTCCCCATATTGAGTGTAAGTGCGTCGAGTAAAACTTTAATGCCCCCGAGAGGCACAGAATATTAAATACAACGATGAATTAAAATGAATTAAAGTGGAAATCGATGCAATAAATACACACAGACACAAATAAACACAAGTACACATGTTAGGCCCAACGTCACATACTGCTAGTGGTCATATTAATCATTCTGTGGAGCGAGAAGAGCACTGAATTTACAGTTGGATGGCCTACCTGTCCCAGGTTGATGTAAACAGCGTTCTGCAGGAACTCCGAGGCCTCCCTGGCCCTCTTCTGAATGGCCAGCACCCTGACCGCCTTCACGCAGGCCTCCAGCTCGATCACTCCTGCGTTCTTATACTACAAGAGATAAGAGGAGGAGCGAGGGAGGCTCTGCGTTAATGAAAAATGAATAGCCGACGAGGATCGCCTTGACTTCTGCTACCCACCTCATAATCAGAGGGAATGTTTTTTCATTAACATACAACCACCCTCATCAGTCACTGTAGACGTGGGCTGACAAGCGAGAGTGATAACTGCGCTCCCCTGTTGCTCGTTTCTCAGGACTTTCCACACATTGCTGCGCTTGGGCTTCCACCTCAAACGTGAGCTTCTGCTGCTGAGGCTGCGCGCAAGTGTGTGCATTTTTTATCTCACCGTCCCTCAACTTCCCTCCACTTCCACCCTCATTGTCTCCTTATTAAAATTCAATTAATATCTGAATGGCTATGTGTTGAGATGTAATTTAATTCTGAATGAACTAGTTACAGGTAAAAGGGCTGAGGGAGGTCAGCGCAGAAAGGCAATTATAATAATGAAGATAAAGCACAGGGTTGCCTCTGAATAGTTTGGTGGCATAATGAGACTATTCAGCTTTCCCTAAGCATTAGGGATACTTTAATACTATTCTTTGTGACTTTGTACAAGTACAGTGGTTAAAGAAGAGCAGAAATATATTATGTCCTCAACAAATGCATACTGCATAGTCTTTTGTCTGTCCAGTGCTGCTTTTTCAACGGTTAACATAAGCGTTAAGCATAATATGGTTCTTTTTCCAGATATTGGCTTGTCCCCGTGTTGCACTTGGAAAGAAACAGCTGCTGTCAGCATTTACTGGTCTGATGCTACTCAAACACAATGTCGTCACTGCCTTCAAATTCCAACAAGCCAAATCAAATACTGCCCCCTGGTGAGACGGATAAGTATTGCTACAGAGACACGTAGCTACATTTCTGCCTCTCAGTACTTTATTAAAGCAGCAGGACTCCAAACACTCTCCTACAAGTGGTCTTATGTGACACTGATTTTGATTTCCTGACACTGGCTCCGCATCAACTTCAGAATCCGAGTCAAGTTTGATTGTTTGGCGTCTTAATGCCACCTTTTTATCTCACCTAAAGAGAAAAATGCTACGAGGCACCCACCTACATAACAGACTGACTTCTACCATGTCTGAGACCATTTGTTCCTTCTGAATATTTATATATTTAAAAACAGGTCATGAAAATGAACTTCAATGTATACAAAAAAAACAGAATAATTTTCTACTCAGACCAAAGTATGAAATAATGATGGAAAATCAGAAGGGATTGCAGGATAAGGCCTCCATTTATTTACCATTATATTACTTTTTTTTTTTTTTTTTTAATTCTCTCCAGAATATAAATAAATCATATAAATAAAAGACAAATCCTGATATTATGAATTCAATTAATGGCATCTGGACCAAAATATGAAATAAAATGGATGGATTAACCAATTGAGAGTGACTCATTCATTTAAGTTCATTAGAGTTTTTGCTAAAATCGACACTGTGGTTGATGAGCGTCATGTGCTGCTGTAGCTGCAGTCGTGACGGTATATCTGATATTATGCACAATGAATTATTTTTATATTGCCAATTTCCAGCTGAGTTCAGCTTAAGATATTCCAAATTAGTACCCACAATCCTCCAGTGACATTGGTTGAGTTCTTGATTAAAGAGTTCAGTAGCTCTGTGGCCAGTACCTTTCCATAGTAGGAGATGGCCTCTTTGTATTTCTCGATAATGTCCTCGGGACTGAGGCAGTTCTTTGCTCGTCCAATCTCAGTGCTGGTGTCTGCGCTAATGCCGTTAGCTGTGAGGGCACCTACACTCAAAAGAGGAAGGCATATGATTAGTTGAGGAAGGCCTCCAGCATGCGCGTCCATCAGTTTGCTCCACCACAAAAGGAAAGGAAATGACAGGAGTGAAAACAGGAAGGAGGGAAACTTAAATCTACCACCTATTCTTTAAAGACACCGTCCTGGCTACAATCGCAACATGCATATTTATACAGAACATGTAGAAACAAATAAGACACAGATATACAGTGTTCAAAATGCTATTCACAGAGCAGGGTGGTTAACATATCTGAGCAGATAAGAACAGGTAATGCTGCATGGATTTATGTGAAATGTGTGTTTATTCCTCGCTCTGATGCCTCCTCATCATCCCCTTTTAAACTAAATGTAAATCCTAAACGTCCTGCTCTCTCTTACACCAGGACAAAGTCCTACCATGAATATCCCGAGGCCTCAGAGTCTCCAAGACGTGATCAAAATGATGCTGATGGCTAACGGCCCAGGCAGTTAAACTCACACCTGAAATGTTTCAAAAGCAATTGCAAGGTGCATCTCTCGACCAAATCTGATTAGAATACAAATACCAATTGAGAGCACATCGCCTAGCAACGGGGCTGTGTCCATAGCAACACTGTGGTGCTGTCACGATGACAAACGTGTGAATAATGACATGCTGCATTGCACTACTTCTTAGGCCAATTTGCACACGCAACGTGACAAAGAGAAAACGCTGAAGGCAGCAATCACACCAAGCTGAATAAAGAAGAATTGCTGAAATGATATAAATACACTAAGTCACTCTTTTTTTTTTGTTAGGCTATGAAAGTCAGAGGTTAAACCACAGTGAGCATTTAACATACAGGAAATCAAAGTATGCACCAACGGCAATGGACTGCCACCTGCTGGTGCTCTGACAGAGATATGCAGGAACATATTACTCAAATATGAAGTGATTTTTGTGTGATTGACAAGAGCAGTGTGTGAGTTGTTAGGATAACAGGGCCTCAAAAAATAAGGAGGAGAAGCGACTAACAGAGGAGATTTTAAGTGTTGGTCTTCAATCGTGTAGTCGTGTGACACTGATCGCCAAAATCTGGCTGTGAGAAAGAGCAGGTATATTAGGAAAAAAAAAACAAAGGTGATGGCAAATCAACACAGGAGAACACTACCTGCCATAGAGGGAGAGAACATCAATCAACTTCCAAATGATGAAATAAACCATAGGAATCAGGGTGCTGATAATGTAAGACGAAAAATGACATCAAACACAGGGCGAGCGTGACCAGAAGCAAACAGGCAGACTGCGGACTACAAGAGTTATGTTGGTTAGACATACCATACCTGGATCAATGAGAACCTCCTGTGCCCCTACAGACAGAGAGAAAGAATGCAGATTCACTCCATGACGCAAGGCGCAATGTTAGCAGTGTTAGTCCCAACAGTCTGCTTCATGGCTGCTGCTGCTCTCCTCTCAACTACGCTAAAGAGCCCTGATGAGTTTTAGCATGCAATTAGGTCCATCAAGAAGAAAGTTAAAGGTATCCTGTGAAGTTTCAGACCTCTAGTGGTGCTGTGGAGCAGCTTCTTTATGAGAAGGCCCACCTTTTATTTACCTCATGCACAAGGACACACATGCACGCACACACAGGTGATGCAATAGACAGTTGAGCCAATGGCTTCACACTATTCTGTGGATGACCGGGTGGCAGTGACGCTCCAAGATCCACAGCAATGCGCCGACGAAGGCAAAGAAGAAGACGAGGGCTTGCAAGTGAACGTGGACAATGTAGGCGGAAACTTTAGTCATTTATCAAGTAAAAATAAGAGATAATATATGGTGGTTAAAGTGTCTGATATGGAAATATTTGCCTTCTTTCCATTATTAGAATATTATTGCAATACCACTTCACTGCTGCCTGTGTTTGCACTCCCAGTTATGTGTATTCATTTGTATTTCTGCATCTACATTCAACTCTACAAGAGCTTCTCTTCCATTACACACAGTACATTTACTAGTAACAGTACTGCTTATGGATATATTAGATACACAGCAGGAGTTAAACCAGATCCCCTTCTACCACACAGCCAGTTTGGCATGCCCTGTCAAGATCTGGCTGCTGTCCCCTTCAAAGAAAGCTGCAGGTTTCTGCATTTGAAACTTCATGTGACACAGCATATGAACAAACTCATGTTTCACTGTGTCTTCGTCATCCCACAGGACATCAGTAGCAGACAGCAGTGCAAGATTAATCCCACTCCGTAAAAATTAACAGCTAACTTGCTGTGAGATCTGACTTGCCGCTTGCTTCTGCTTGTGACATGCTGTTGTTCCTTTTTCAGCGCGATGTCATGACAGGAGCGCACGAAGTGTGAAATGGAAACGGAACAAGACAAAATTGTGAGTAAATATCAAAAACGAATTTTTGAAACGGCTTGCCTCTCATTCCCACAGTCTTCTAACACTAAAGGTTTGTAACGAAATACAGTTTATGGATTATATTGATGCAGAATTGAGAAGAGGACAGTCAACATATGACGCCTTTTATGTGTTTCCACAGTAACGTGTTTCAGCGGTCACATAAGGAACTGTTCATATGTTATATTTCTTAAAGGAAGCTTGGCTTAATATTTTTCCTGGACAGCACAAAGAGCTTCTGCTTCATTCAAACACTGCATGTATATTTTTTAACATTTTGTCGCCACTACAGAAACACAACTTACTCAGTCCTCAGATGTCTTTCAGGCATCATGAAAGCAGCACTTTAGCACTTTCTATTCAAACTAGAGCAGGATGATCCTCTGCTGATTGGCCAGTCCAGACTGATTTTCAGAATAAGCGCAGCTACACACACAACATCACACCGTGTTAATAGCATGTTAATAATAGAGCAGACAGAGTAAACGATGTTAAGTTTTAATTAAATTAGCAGCCGTCAGGGTAAATAAGAATAGCTTCTGCAACATCTGGTACTCTGTGCACAAAGAAGCAGCTCAGCTCAGCAAAGCGTAACCATGTTTGAGGTGCCAGTCAGCAGTGACGTTCCCACTCACAGAAAGCCTTCAGCTATCATCCCGTCCAGACCAGTTTCTGTCAGAGTGTGGTGCTCACCTGGTCTGTGGCGTTTCCCTGCATCTGCTGGCTGGGAGATGCTTGGCTTGCGTCCTCCAGTCTTCCCTGCTGTGCCTCCAGGGTAGTGGAATATGACCGAGGCTGAGCACAAACCCTCCAGCGCAGCTGTGGAACAAAATTGGACAAATGTTGCAACTTTACTCATGTTTTCATGTTTCTTTACCAGACTTTCCTCTTGCAGGAGCCTCTGAAGGATCAATAAATTTCTACAACCCTGATGTTTCCACTCCATCAACTTTTTGTGATCTAATGACACGTTTCCACTCTTTCAGTATTGTACCCTTGAACCTAACTTGAACCTAAATCCTAGATTTGTTTTGCTATGTTTCCAGGGCTGACATACATGTTGTACCACAGCAGCTTTGGTCTGACAGTGCCCACAGTGAGGTTAAACATGTGGGAAGACGTTCTGGGGTCGGCTGAAACAGGCTTATTTTAGTTAATCAAGACTGGTGGTGAGTCTGTGCCTGCGGGGGATTGGGAGGCTCTGTTAATGTATGCTTGTTTACTTCCTGAGTTCTTGCCTATTAAATCTCAAACTGCAGATTGCCACTGTTTCTTTTTATCCTTATTTTTACTTATTTTTCACTTTAAGTGTTGCAGCCACGAAGAACTGTGGGACAGCATTATTTCCTTTCCTTTGGTCTTAGTATCAACAGCAGAAGGGTAATGAAAAAATTAGTGGCCACTGCTAGTAACGTTAGGAAAACTACAGGATCCAGGTGTAAGCCGGAAACAAAACAATAGGCACGCCCCACACACATGTTTGGTAGCTTGCTAGCTGTGAAAGAGTAGGCTACCGGTTTGTGTGGATGTCAAGCCGAAATGGATGCGAACAAGATTCTGAATGGAAAGTTTAGTTTCAAAAAGTTGCCAGATGGGTCGACTGACAAAACCAAAGTTATCTGTGTGTATTGTTGGTGTGACCTGAGTTATCACCGTAGCACATCCAGTCTGAAATACCACTTGATGGCCAAACACACGGCTAATGCGAATTCTCCGCCGACTCCTTGTCAAAACCAGGTGACAATGGATGGCTTTCCACAGAGGCATATGGATACCATAACTAAGAACAAACTTACTGCAGCCATAGCCAAGTAATGTTCATTCTTTCTGGAGAGAAATAAGAGGCTGGGTCGATCAGCCTCTGGTGAATAAACAGAAGAGCAGTATAGTCTGACTGCTTGTATGTTCAAAGGAAACTTAAGAAATGAAAGTTTAAGCCTGGTTTAACTGCACTATAGGCTGAGTCCTAGTTTACAATGATGTGCACTTTGTAACTTTATCTTGTATCACCCTGTTTTGACCCCTTAGAAAGGGTTGTTGAAGGGCCTTTTTTGTCATTTTTTTGTCATCTGTTTATTGACAGTGTTAAATTGTGTGAGATTTTGCCTCAAATGTGAATGACTGCTCAAAGTG
Source organism: Chaetodon trifasciatus (assembly GCA_037975065.1). Classification (NCBI taxonomy): domain Eukaryota; kingdom Metazoa; phylum Chordata; class Actinopteri; order Chaetodontiformes; family Chaetodontidae; genus Chaetodon; species Chaetodon trifasciatus. Next base: position 2,781,043 of record JBBMOE010000029.1, read on the forward strand.
AGAATGTTAGTGTGAAATATAACACTACATGTTGTTGTTTTCAATAAAAAACATTTGCACAAAGCAAGCCTATCCACTTTTCCATGTTGATAAGAGTATTAAAATGATAATTCAAGGGACACTTACAATAGATAAATATGTGCGATTAATTTGTGATTAATCGCGAGTTAACTTTGACATTCATGAGTTTAATCGCAATTAAATATTTTAATCGATTGATAGCACTAGAAAAAGGAACTGAACTGGGCTGCTTGGTGGAAACGTGGCTTAACAAAATGAAGTATTTTGCACTGTTGCACTCACCACATGGCACAGAACGAAAAACGCAATGTAAGATAGAAACTGCAGACTGTAAACAAGGACAGTCAACGGTTTAAGATCAGTAGCTGATGTGAGAGCCTGAGTAACATTATTGGCCTGTGATAGCTTACGCACAGATATACTGCAGTGTGTATGTCGAGCGATAAATAACAAGAAATTGCAGCATCAAAACATCAAATATATGTTTGAGGTCATTTAGAAACAGTGTCTCCATTAAAGAGTTTGTTGATTAACTGTAAAATGTGCCGCTCAGTAAACATCTTTGTCACCATCTCTCAGGCCCAATTGTCTTTTAGGGCCTTAAATAGTCCTGCTCCTATGCATATTTCTAATTTACTGACCTGGTATGTGTCCTCTCAACCATTAAGATCCATGGACGGAGCCCTGCTGGTTACTCCCAGGTCACACTGACTAATGGCGATCAGGCTTTTGGAACTCTCTGCCTCCTGAACTCAGACGCACTACGTGTCCGGCGTCTTTTAAATCTCTTCTTAAAACATTTCTTTTTGAGAAAGCTTTTGAAAATGTGCTTGACCCTTTCATCATTCTATCTATCTTATGTGGTTTTATTTTTGTAAGTAAAGCACTTTGTGGCATTGTTAAGAAAACTGCTATATAAATAAAGTGTATTCTATACTAGCTGATACATTTAATAAGCTAACACTGACTTTGGGAAACAAACAAATTCTAGCCTTGTAAATGCAGCTTATAGTAATAAGCCATCATTCTCCAGACTTACCACCCAGCCAGAGGAAGTCATTAACCCCCCTGAGCAGCTCTACAGCCATGTGGTAGTGGACAAGGGCGTCCTGCAGCATGCCCGCCTGGAGGCACAGGTCCCCCACATGCTTCCTCATTCGTCCCTGGCAACGCTTCTTATAATGCCTGAGGGAAAGCAGCAGGAAAGGGGAGGACAACTTTTTTTCAGAAAAAAGCAGGATGAATGAAGTGGCTTGAACTCCTGAATAAAATATATGTTTTTTGGCTTTTAAACTGATTTCGGTTCAAGATCCATACAGGAGAGTTTTTCTTAAAAAAAAAACAAACAGCTCTGACTTTCTGCTATTGTCATTTCTTATGTCAGCAGGGAGCCAGCGGAGGCATCTTATCAGTCAGCTACAGGGGGGTGTAGTGGGGTTAGAAAGCACAAGCAAAGGAGAGCAACAAATCAAAACAAAAGGAGAGCTGACCTACAGTACCACAATAACACAGGGACTGAGGAAGGAGCAGCTTCACCAGGATACAGGGGAGGTGGAACTGTTTACAGGGAACTTATGAAGACTGGGCAGGTCACGTGAAGGCAATGATGGGGATCAGCAGGATCAAGGACTCGAGCTGAACTGCAAGTTTTCTTGACTCTATAATGGCAGAGATCTATAGAGATATATCTGGAAGATTAAAAATTCATGCTAACGCTAAGTACGCTGCTTCAGAACAAAACTACAAATGTTCTGGCTGAGTAAAACTAAAATAAAAGGAAGCTCTTGAGAGAGTCATGAAAGATTACCCACAGTGCTTAAAGTGGATGTTTGGACATGGATGCCATTATCAAATTCATGTTTTTATGAGTAGCTGCCGTGCTGTGCCAAGCTGGAAGGTACTGTCTGCTCTCATGAACAAAGATATGAGATCCATGTGGCCACTGTGTCGCTCCGGCTCGTCCAGCCAAACGGACAAAATCCCAGAGTGCACCTTCCCAACCCACAGTTCTCCTGTGCCAGACTGTGTTCAGTGGGTCCAAGCTATCAGCTCCTCCTTTAAAGGACCATACCAGTGCTACTGCATGTTTCAATAAGGCTGAGTTTCTGAGGCAGGTGAGTGGTTTCTTTGAATGCTAGAGGTAGCCACTGTTTTCAGTGAAATTTTAATACACATAACTGAACTAACTGGAAACATGCTTGAGACAAGTCACTTCATGATCATCATCAAACTGTGAAGTCTTTACTGGAGAAAATTGCACACTTTCCCAATAATTGACTATTCATTTCTAAGACGTATCCTAGAGAGAAAGATGTAAATTGGTCTTTATTAATGGAAACAGCATTCAGCTGGTAGACTTCCAATTAATTAACTCCAATTAACTGCCAACTGTAATCTGCAGTCTTTTTATCACTGCACAGCAGCTCAGCGGAAAAACACAAAAATGTCAAATGTGTCCACCAGCAAGCATGCACTACAATATATGTACATGAATTAAGTTTGCATTACAAATGATATAAATCACTATTTAGCTTGTTTTATTTGTAGCCTGTCTTTTGAGGAAACACCTATTTTTCCCATTAGTAAGAAATTATGAAGTTCTTTCTATGAAACTTCTGAGGAAATTATGCACTCATAAAACAAAAGTGCTATAAAGTCTGTACCTCCCTCCGTCATAGCACCAAGAAAAACTGTTTACACATTCCCTGTTTTATCCTTTATTTCCATTATAAATTAAATTATGCACTATGTAATATATGTAAATCATATAACTACATTTGAACATATATTGTTTAAATGAACGTCATTTATTTGCCTTATCAAATGGCACACATGTGCAAATCAGCCCATGCTTGCAATATTTAACTGCATAGCTGAGCATGATATCCAGTAGTTCTTTTTTATTTTATTTTCAAGACTTTACTGGTTTTTAACAGCAATGCAGATGAAAGCATAGACTGTGTTTAGGATCTTCTGTACAGGGCTTTCAAGCATTGGTCTGCAGTCCCAACATCAAGTTTAGCAAGTTGCTGAAAAGCATTTAAAAAAAATGTTTGAAAATCTGACATGAAGGGGAACTAATAAAAAAAACACTGTAAGTAAGGTAAACTTGGAAGCTCCTTGCTTTAAAAATGTTGCTGTTTGGTGTTTGGCTGAATCTCAAATGTTGAGGCCACTCTATGAGTACAAACGTGCTGTATCTGCGCTGAGCAGCAGCTGTAATACAGTGGTAGACTGACTCAAAACAAGACGAATGGATGGATAAACAGACAGGATAGACAGACATTGAAACCAGTGGCTGCCAGGAGGGGAGCGAGACCGTCAGAGATTAAGAATATATATTTGTTGGAAACAAGCAAAGGCACAAAAAAACATGGGTATGGTCCTTTAACTACCCTCTGAATCAACAGACAAGATAATAAGTGGAAGCTTGATAAAAATTAGTAACCATGACTGTAAAAAGTGGTCACTGAGCCTCTGTGAACACAGTGTGGTAAACTTAGTGCACCTTAACAGCTTTCTTTACTGTAATATATATATGTAATATATAAATAAATAAACATCTGAGTTCATCTAGTGCAGTGAATCATAATGTAGCACTGCAAATCATGCCTTATCTACACTGCTGAAAGAGCATCCCTCATGATGTGGTGGCTTGTGATGAGCCTGGATTCATTCATATTAAATGTAGGCCTTCTTTTCATTTCAGCGGCTGGTGTTACTGCTGTGGATGAGACTATTTGCTGACAGATTTTATTCATATCATCAATTTACATACAACCCTGATTCCAAAAAAGTCGTACAAACTGAAACCTGTGGAGGAGCGATGAGTTTGGCTCATGGGGTCATGAGCAAAATGCACAACAGCACAGAGGTCTGGGTGTATCTTTGAGGGCAGAGCTAAAGCTGATGGGATGGGTATGGGCAAACTAAACTTATGAGTCTAACATCTCACCTTTTCACACCCAACAATAAACTCACAGGACAGTATGAAAGAAGAAAAGAAGAAAGACAAATAAACCAAGGTAAACGAACGAAAACGAACGCAGCAAAAATCAAAAGACAGATTTTTGAGAGGAGAATTTTTGAGCAGGCAAGGCAGACATGTAACAAGCAACCTGACACAGAAACAAACACTCACTAACAACTTGCAAATAATGCAGATTATGGATTAAACAGAACAACTCACCTGCTGTCCGTGTCCAAACCCACAAAGTCCTTCTTCTCGAAGGGCACGCAGAGCAGTGGTATCTTGTCACCTGACTTGTCCGTGGCCCGGTCAAGACGCTTGGACTCCAGAACAATAAATATCGACTCCACAAAGTCCTCCACCCTCTTCTCTACATCACTGCAGTCTTCAAAGCTGGGGTAGAAGGCCATGTCTGTCCGCTGCTGCTCTGCGATCTCTCCCTGCAGCCCAAACACCATCAAGCGCGAATCGTACAGCGTGGAGCTGTACACCTCCTTCTGGCCGTGGAAGCGCTCGGCGGTCTGGGGCCAGTCCTTGGCTGTGCTGCAGGTGGTGATGGCGATGAGGCCCACCACCTTGCGGTGCGTCTGGAAGTCTCCCCATTCGTTGTTTTCAGGCAGGTAGTGGTGCCGGTAGCGGATGTAGAGGAGACGCTGCGAGTCCCTGATGCTCACCTGGCTCACGCTGGCGATGCGTTTGTAGATCTTGAAGAACTGGTCCTCAGGCACAATGCCGACCGGCTGGACCACCACTAGCACTGTCTGGTGGTCCTCGGCACATTGCATGTAATCTGGGACGCTCATCTTCACATGTGGCTTCATGAGAGAGAAAAACAGCTTTTACTAAAGCTGATCACATCCACACTTTTTGTTTCATCAGTCAACATACAATAACCTTTGTGCATCTTCAATATTCATCCCCTCCTACATTTCTTCAGCAGAAAGTAGTTCCACTGAACACTGTTCACAACACAAATGATCCAGAGGAGGCGAGACATTGTTTCTGAAAAGAGCTGCTGATTTTTTCAATACTGTGAGCACTTCAAATGAAATATCATTCACCTTCAGTGTGTTGGTGTGAGGGAACACGTTTTAGGGCTAAGACTGTTCATTAACACTAACAAACATTAGCTGTGCTGGTGTTCAGAGTGACGTGTACCGCAAAACAGCTGCTGACATTTAAAAGAAAAGGTGCTATCAGGAGTCTCTGATGCACACAGGACGGAAAACTGGATCTTAACTCCAGAACTCCCAAAAACGGTGCCTCTAATTGAACGCAACGTTACCTTTGCCCAAAGCAAAGCGACACCTGATGCTGTCTTTGCTAACATTAACACCAAGCAGAGACAGCTGACAAGATTATTACAGTGGTCAAATGTGACGAGCACGAGGTATGTCACAAAAGAGCCCTCGTATCATTAGTCTTCATTTTGCTGGTCTTATATTAAGAGAAAAAGCTTACGTTATGCTATTTAGTCGTCTCAAAACACTGGTGCTAGCTAGCTTCGTTTAGCTAGCTAACCGATGAATTGACTTCTCGTGACAGTCAAGTGTAACAACGCTGACAGGAAAAAAACAGGTCATTAAAGCACACATCAGCTCAGTGAGGCTTTTTCGCCTTTCACATCAATCCTGTGAATATACCTTACAATGTTAATTCGTATTACCTTAGTAAAAACCTGTCAAGTTTTGCAGCTTCCTTCTTCAGACCAGTATTTGTAACAATTAATCAACAGCGACACTTCCGGTGGTTGTTTTCAAAATAAAATAAATCTCAAGACTCCATAATAATAATAAAATAAAATTATTATTATTATTACTACTACTACTACTACTACTAATAAT
>JBBMOE010000029.1:2798884-2816328 GCA_037975065.1 Chaetodon trifasciatus
AGAGCAGTAACTCGTAAGTGTAACTAATTCAGATCTTATTCCAAAGGCTTCTGTGGCAGGCTGTAGATTTTAACCCTCTGCACATGAGAGGGTTAAAAGTTGATGCACGTTTCTAAACTTTTTCACCACACGAATTCCTCACAGCTAATAGGTACCAGATGTTTGGCCCAGTGCTCAGTTTGCCATCCACTGTTTTCATAAAGTGCTGCACAAATGACTCTCATAAAGGATGTTGTGCTTTACAGCGTCAGATTACTGATGTCTGCAGACAGTCTGGACGTCAATCAGTTCCACTTGATTGATCAAAATATAGTCGATAGAAAAACAATGCAAAACTTCATTACAAAGTCATACTATTTATAAGTATCTTGCTTCTCAACTAACACAGACATCAAATCATATAAACGTTTGACTTTTCCTGGATTACAGGGTGTACTGCTCAATTCGGTTTACATAAACGACCAGGCAGCTCTTACTGAAGTAACTTTACAGGCTTTATTACCGGTTCCCATGCTCCCTTCATCAACTTCCTACAATTGGTACAAGAAGGCTGAGAAGCAGGTGCGCCACTTTCAAAAGATGAAATTCATTTAAACAAGTGTTGCTTAGTGCATTTGATGTATGCAGAACTGATAAATACATATCCTTTGTCCAAGGCCTTAATATTACACTTAATATTTGCCACAAGCATGACAGCCTTTAAATTGCCAGTTTTTTACATGAAGTTTGGCGTACAGTTCTCGCTGAAGCTAACGGATGCATACGGTCGCCACACTTGGCTATTCCGGCCACCCTGATATACCAAAACGACACTATGATAGTGTCACAATTTGGGAAAATCAATAAGCTCCATCATTTGAGGAAGAATTTCTGCAAACACAGCTATTCAAACATGCTCGAATAATAAAACAAAAAAAAAGAGGAAGCTAGAAAGAAAGGAAACCCTTCCTGTCAGAATAAAGGAAATGAGGTCGTACCATGCGTCATGGCTGTTCTTTGCAAGTCGTTTTTGTTAAATTTACAACTGACAACTTTCATCCTCATTACTACGACCCGGTAACGCCAGAAACGGTCGCTGAGCGGCACAGGCCCTCTGCACTGTTCGTCCGGGGGAAGCTACACCGTACACTGACAGGATGCTGGGTGTGTCTGTGAGCGCTGCGAGCTACTGCCGCCGGAGCAGCGAACGCGAGCACACCGCGAGCCTTTCTTCGTTAAACGACGGCCATTTGACTTACCGTCCGCGAGGCAGTAACGGTGGTGTAGTACAGTTTGATGCCCATCGCTGCGGGTCCTTCCACACCCTTTGTGTATCTGCTGGCGACTAGCTTCCTCGCGCTTCCGTCAAGCTCAATAGATAACACGTGAATGGTACGGAAGTTTGGTGACGTTTCTTTCAAAGTAAAAGACATAGCGGCTTTCCTTCGAATCGGAAGTTACTCATATGGTCTCATATGCTTCGCAGGGCAAAGTGTTTAGACGAGTAAAATCCAGAGGTTAATGTAAAAGGCAGCAAACATGGACGTTGTGAAAATGAGGTGGAAAACCACCTCTGATTCCTCCCTCTCTTTGTCCGCTGTGTTCAGTATTCTTATGCTGAAATATTACATGGTCCCAGACTTGCTGTGTGGTCACGTGATGAAACACAAAGGAATTTGTGAACATCAGTTGTGCACACATAATTAGCTCAGTTAATGAAGGTCTACTAGACTTTGACACAGGGACCCTCTCCTCATGACAGGGCCTCAAGAAAGCATAGTAAAGCAGAAACCAGCTGAAGACCCCTGGCACTGCAGTTGGGAAGTTCCCTTTTGAAATGTAAGGGATTACAGATTACTAACTACCCTGTTTCAAATGGAATATGTAATGTGACTATTTTAATTACTTATTTTTAAGTCATGTAACTTATTGGATTTGATCACTTTTCTAACAGATATTTTAAAGTGGGCAACAGTTGCACTAATTTACGTGTGACTCTAAAAACAACAGGGATGCTGTGTGAAACATGAATAAAACAGAATGTGTTCATTTTCTAATCCTTTTCAACACACACTCACTGACTAAAATTCTCTTTACATCCCAATGTCAATCAATAAATCAAATGCTCCTATTTTTATTTATATTTTGCACAGCATCCCTACATTGTTGGAACTGGGGTTGTTTGACATGGAGCGTTGATGTTGACAGCATTATCATCATTGGTAAACAAGCTTTACACAGATTTCATGAGGAAAATACTGTTGAATTTCCAGCACTGAAAGGTCTTGTCTGACCATATGGCCACCCACCTTGACGTGGTCAGCTGGTCACACGCATGGCAGCAGCAAGGTGCACGAGAGGCGGTGCAAATTCAAACAAGAGAACCAATAATAATACAGCTATGCTGACCTGTTGTCCTGAACATGCCCAGAGAAAGTATTCCTGTGTGGCCACAAGATGCAAAGTCATATTCTGCATATAAGCCTTTTACTGAAAAGAGTATATTCGGACATAACCCCTTTATAATCATCAACATTTTGATCAGTAACTAATGTACATCTAATTTAATTACACACTTTTTCTTGGTCACTGCAAAAGCTTACGGTTACATTTTTTTGTTATAATGTCATAATGTCATATTACATTAACAAGCTACGTGAAGACCTCACTTTAGACATAAGGAAATAATGACAGGATTTTTTTTTACAGTTTTCTTACATTTTTATAGACTAACCAATTGATTGAGAAAATAATTGTCAGGTCAACACCAACAGCTCTGCAGAGATCTGTTGATCATCAGCCGATGATCAGCTCAGGCTACCTACTGACATCCTCTCTGATACATTAATACATGTTTGATATTAGAAACAACAGAAATGATTTGGTCTATTCTGGTAAACTTGACTCTACTCTCTGAACACTCAGGACCACTTCTGGGTGCAGTTTAAAGAGACAGTTCACTACTTTGAGTCATTCTTTGGTTTGTCACTTTGAAAAAATATATTCTATCTCCCCTTTGATTGAATGGCAGTGTTTTTAATTTGCAGTATTTGATGGGTCTTCTTTCTTTCCATATCTCTTAAGCTTTTTGCCTCTTGTCCTTCATCCCTTCAGCCTTCTGCTTGTACCATCTCTCCTCTTCTTTCTTCATTGTCTCCTCCTTGGACACTAGACCCAAACATTTCTAGATCATTGAAATGGTTACACATCTCCATTTAAGTTAAAAACAGATAATTGACTTATTTATTTGTAACATCAAGAAGGCTCTTCTGTAGCTTTGTTGAGTGTCCTGCCTTATTTTAAAGATGTGGTGACATTAGTAAGGAGATACTCAGATGTAAAAAGACAGTTGGTATAACACAGTTTGAAGCAGTACAGGTGCTTTTCAATTTGGAAACACGGAACACATGTTTAACAGCAGCCATACTGGACGATGCTGCACGTGGTTTCTCCCTCTCCGGTTGTTCCTGCATAGTCAAATTTTGGCATGTACTTGCCCCTGGTTTTGACAGACTTTTACCTTTCTTGCATTCTGAACTTTTCTCCCAATTTGTGTCAATAAGACAGTCAGTACTGCAGCACAATAGGCATTTTCTAAGATTAATTTTGGTATTTCTGCTTTATTTAGATAATGATCACTAGAGGGAGACAGGAAAGGCAATGGAGAGGGTGTGTTGAGGACTCCAGGGTGAGGGTTAGGGTGATGACAACAACCAACAGGATATTTCTGACCTTAGGATGCTACTCTGAGCATGCTGTCTGCAGACAGGAGAATGGATCCACTGGGGCACAGGGCACCTTCACTCCTCTGACATGATTTAGTGTTCCAGGCCAGCAGCCACATCACCAAGCAGCACCACACACGGTGAGCCTTGGAGTGTGTGTGGCCAGAAGTATAACAATGGAGGAGCAGTCTTCACTACTGCCTACCTGAAAGTCTAGAGATGAAACACAATCTTTCCAAGAATAGTTCTGATGCTCCAATTCTGTCTCCTGACATATTCTCTTGATTATTTCTTTACAGCCTCCTGCTGATTCTGTCTCATTTCATGGTGTGTGCCAACAAGACTACGGTCATGTAACCAACTTTTTGAGGCTGATCTTGGCTCAGCAGTGCTTTGAGGTAAATGCTAACCTCAGCATGCTAACATGCTCACAATGACAATACCAACATGTGGATGATAATATGGTATAATGTTTACCATGTTCACCATCTTAGATTAGCATGTTAGTGTGCAAACCTTTGCTAATTAGTGTTAAAGAGATGAGGCTGATGGCTTGTCATTAGTTTTGACCATAAATCAAAGTACTGTACTGATAAAGTAGTTTTTCTGATGGTGGCGCTGGATGAAAAGTGAAAGGATCACCAAACTTGTTACAGTTCATCCTGGGGGGAGCATGAAAGCTTGTACCAATTTCTGTGCTAATCCGTCCAATAGTTGTTGAGAGACTTCATTCAAAACCATAAATTCAATACCTTTGTGGTCCTAGAGAAAAAGTCTGTAGGATACATGATCTGGGAACCACGACTGTCTATATCAGACTTTGTGACCATCCATCTGATAGATGTTATGTTTCACCAGATGAGGGATCATTAAAACCATAAGGATTCATCCTCTAGGCACTATGGACATCTCTCAATTTCATGGCCACCCATCTAATATTTCAAGTCAAGAAAAAGTCAGGGGACCATGAAAGTCAGTAGACATTTTCTTCTGGGGACCATGAATGTCAGAGCAAAATTGTCTTGCAGTCCAAGTAATAGATGTTGAGATATTTCAGTCTGCTCCAAAATAACAGACCAACACACTGACGGTTTGGCTCTGCCATCCTGAGAGTCCTGCTGTCAGCATGGCCAAAAGCATTCAGTCCTTAATGACTGCTGAAGGCACAATTGAAACATTTACTTTACCAGAAGCTCCTCTGAAATTGAGAAAATTAAGCAAAAATGTTGTTCACTGCCACTCCTGTGACAGACATACAAGGGTTTCATGTTCCTCAGGAAACCTCAACATGACACAAGGCTACTAAGTGGATTCTGGGATAGTTCAGTTCCAACACACTCTGTCTAACCACTAAAAGACATCCCACTCAAACACTGACAAATCAGCTGTGTATTGTTGGTGTAATGCTGTGAGTATTTTGAGCCCCATTAAGTCTAATGAGTGGAGATGAAATTTAATTTGGAACATATCACAAGGGAAGCAGGCTGGCCCCTTCCATTGTGAGTCAGACAGGAGGAATGTGGGAGAGAGTCCAGCAGTGCCATAATTCAGCTGAGTCAGGGTTTTAAGTGAGCAACTGAGGCGCGCAGTATGGACCAGTACACACCAATACACAGTAAGACTGGAGCCAGACTGCAGAGCCAGCCAGCAGGGTCAATATATCTGACATCTACAAGTGGGGTGCATGATATCATCTGTGAGATTTGCACCAGGGGAGGCAGAAAATCAATTCTGCTCCTGACACGAGAAAACAAACCAGGTCTTTCTGCTGATGTATTTCAAACAGATGTAAGCCACCTTCATCAACACTTGGGGGCAGCAGAAATATAGTATGTTTTCATTTTGTCCACAGCCATCTGAGAGCAGGCAAGATCCTAACTCTGGTAAAAGAGATACTCAAAGATCTTTCTTGTTATGACTGATGGAATTTGTTAAGGGACTAGAAAAGTCTGCTCCAGTGTCAGGGCAAGGTGATGTGTTCAACAATGGAATGATGCAACCATAGTAAGAAACAATGAACTTCTGTGATGTCCTTTATAAAAACTGGTTGCTGTGACAGCAAATGCTCACAGAATATAGCAGTCACATGTGAATAATGGGGGGGAGAGACATTAAACATAACAGTAAGAAAAACATAAAGGTGAAAGCTGCCGTAAGGGAAATATTCAGTGTAAACAGGTACAAATATATGCCATCAAAGTTATGAAATGCCAATTGTTGTATTATAATGGTGATGTGAATGGATCCTTTTTCAAGCACATTAAAATAACAGAAAGCATGACTGATACCAGGAATGTTTCCATAATATTAACACTGTGGCATTGGTAGTGGAACAGTGAATGGTCATACACTCTCTGTATGTTTAGGGTTGAGGTGTCCTTCAGTGTTGCTTTGACACTGATAGCTAGATAATGTCCCATTGTTGATCAGTTAAGTTCTCATTTGCGCACTGAGTTTTGATTCATGTTGTTCTCCAATACAGAGGACGAGTGTCAAATCCTGAAAGCAAAAGTCTGAAAAATATACTTGAGATATAACTGACACCACTCTCATATCTGTCCATTAAATCTAAAGCTGGACTGAGGAGACTGTTAGCATAATTAGGCATTTGCACATTAATGCCTGCCTGTCCTTGTTGTGACAGAAATGTGAAATAAGTTTATGTGTGAGGTCAGCCTTGTATGGACATGCTTTTGTGTATCTATATGTTCTATTTGACAGCAATTATCTTAAAAGTGTGCTTTAAAAATCGAACTTACTGTAGTACATTTATTAAAAGTATACTTTGAATCTATTTAAAGTAAGTACATATTTATATAAAGGTACTGGAAACAGACTCTGCAATAGAAAAATATATGTTAAGTATGTTTAAGTACGTATTTTTTCCCTTGGGTACAGCTCCATCAACACATACAAAGATGATGTGGAAGAAAAAGGTAGAGTAAAAAGAGACCAGTGATTAGAATTTCCCACTTTTGCCATTTCGAAAAATAATTGTGAACTATTTAACAACTAAAATGACAATTTTTCAAAGGCTGCTATTTGTCCAACCTGAGAAAACCACTCATCAACAGTTGGAGCAAAAGACATAACATAAAACATGACTGATTTCCAAACATTTCCAACTTAACACTGAAGCACTGTTAGCCTACTTATAGAGCCCCCAGAATCTCAATGATTTTTTTTTTTTTTTCTGAAATTCTTTTGCCTTACCCCACAATAAGTTTTTCATTAACTCAAAATACTTAGGTTTTTGTGTCCTCTGACGCATAGAAAAATCTCTCACTGACTGCTGCTGAGGCTGATTGAGACAGACTGTTAGACTGACAGACAGGCTGTTACGATGGTTGTGATACATCTCGACTGTATTCCTGAACTCCTGTGGTATGCTGGTAACACCTCTGCCATATCTTTGCAATTGCTAATAGGAGCAGTAAAGGGTAGTCACAGTACAGCTGCTGTAGCCATATCCATAGTATCATAAATTCAAACACAAATGCAGCCGTAGTCCAAGCAATAATCATTTACATCATTTACAAGCTCTGCCTGTCAAGAGGAGTAATGAGCAGGAAGTGTCACATCATCACTCCTTTCTGTGTGCTTCCTTACACCAGCAGGGTACCATAACTGGTCTGGACCAACACTCCTAATGGATCACGGAAATACAAAATAAATTAAAAAATATATGTATATTACAGGGAAATGCAAAACTTTTTTTTTTGCTTGTGATGCTGCACTCATTTTGGACCCAAAAGCAGAACTCAGACACACAACTTGTAATAGTTTAAATGCAGATTTATTGATGATATGTCAAGATAGAGGCCTGGAGAGCTGAATCAGAGTGTCAATGAACCTGAAAATACTGAACAATGCTTAAACCTGGCATGTCATGTTGGTACAGCTTTGTTGAACAGAACGATCTGTAGCACCAGAGAATATATACTCGAGGAGGTTGATGAGTGGATGAGTTGTAGGTGTGCAAGTTGATTGGCAGCAGGAAGGAAAATAAGTTCCACGCATGGACATACACACACAAACACAGAAGGACAAACCAACAAGAAACACAAAGGGCTAAACAGCAGGAACACTAGCGATGAGAGAGAAGCACAGCATGACAAACTCACTCACACAGGATAGATGCTGTGTACCTACTGTGTGTTTAAAGCGTTTTAAACACACATTTACAGAAGAGTAAATAAAACAAAAAGTAAAAATAAAATGAAAGAAAATACAAAATCAATATGAATTAAAAATGGCTGCAATGAAGCTATTCAGGAGACAGTATTTGCATTTATTCTGACCACCTTAACACAACTGCTGGGCTGTGACTATGTGTTTTAGGCTGTGACTGTTCGAGGCCTCTGTTGGTACTCAAACAGCCTGCAGTCCAGCACTTCATATACTGTATATGGCACGAACTACAACTAGATGCAATGCAGGGCTTTAACTCACAAATGGGACAAAAAAGAAATGATGTACCTCCTGCCTAATAAACCTGTTTGAATGTGTCAATGACCCAATGAGTAAGCTTTTGTTTACACAGTGCTTGCCCCGAATGTATGTGGCAAACAGCTGCTCTGGCCAGGCTGACTTCAGCCCTGCGTGAAAAAACGCAGCACCTCATTCATTTGATGCAGAAAGGGCCCCAGCAAAATGCATGGTCGGGCAAGTCTAACCTGGCTCAACCTTTTCCAAACTGCAACACAATGCCATCCTGCACAGCACTGTGTTGACCAATCACATCCATGAAAGCACACATTTATGGTAGATCAAATTGTAACAAGCGGGTTTTTAGCTGTTTACCTTGTGAACATTGTGATGAAAAATAAAATATTGGCTGCCGTGGTAACTATCCAGTTCCAAAACCTGTTTCTGAGTACTAAAAACTGCTGTGCAGTATTTTAGCACCTTCAACACAGGGATACATTAGTCAAACTGAACTTCCTGGTCCATCCTTTTGGTTGGTTAAAAGGGTGACCTGTTCAACATCTGCGGGACCAATGGCAGGTCCCACACTGGAGCCCCCTTTTCCCAAAGGGACATAGTTTCCTGCCACCACACAAAAACTGAAACACCCAATGACGCACACCAATTGGCCTTCCATCAATGTGGCTAATGTTTAAGGTCAAGGCAGCCCAGCCAGCTTCAAAGTGATACCACAATGTGTCCTGCAAAGGCAGGAATTGTGGTCTAACCCTGTGTTCCTGCCCACAGTCCAACAGCTTCTATACACTCCTCACGTAGGAAGGGGCCTTTGTGCTCTGCAAAGTTCTGCAAATTGAGGGCTGAAGGTCCTACCCTGAGCTGAAGCAGACTCAGAGATGGATGCCAAACCCTCCCATCCATCAGGGACAGAGGATCCAATCTGAACTGTGAACTGCAAAGAAACTCTGGAGGGCACTGAGATGAGACAGTCTCACCTTATGAAGCGTGGAAGCTGTCAGGGGCATCGGAGGGAATGCATAAAGAAGACCTGCAGTCAGAGGTTTATGAGGATATACATCCCCAATAGGGCACTGGGTTTTCCCGCATAGGTTGTGTAGTTTGAGTCCACAAGGTCTACGTGGTCTTCCTGATAACAGTTACAAATATCTGCAGGATCCAGACACCTGCAGTGCCTCAAAATGTGCGGGGTGACCATAGGTGTGTTTCGGTTCCGCTTTCTGGAAGAGAGCACAAATAAGACGGTCGTCCACATCCAGGCCCAGAGGTTTATATCCTGCAGACATAGTAATATAAAGGTCATCTATATTCAACTTATACAAATGCCAGGAGCCAATTGTTCCAAGTGAATAGAAACATGGAGGTGTTCTTGATATCTATGGAGATGAACCACTCTCCTGAAGTCATATATGACAAATACCTATTGTACGAAGCAATCCAGGTAGGAATGAGATATGTTGACTGAGGTAGCAGCTGCCACCATGGAATCCTTTTCTTTTACCAGTTCTGTTTAATGGATCCTTGAGGTACATTACCTAATTGGTAAGATGCAGAATGAAACTTACTCATACAGTGTGTGTGTGTGTGTGTGTGTGTGTGTGTGTGTGTGTATATATATATATATATATATATATATATATGTGTATGTATGTATGTATGTATGTATGTATGTATGTATGTATGTCTATACTGTGCATATGTATGTATTTGTGTGTAAGTAGCAGTGGTAGAACAGGTGTGGGTGAAATTTCCCCCCCCCCAGACATACACACACACCCTTAATTTCGTGCCCCCTTAAGCCCCTGGTATTATTCCCTCATCACACGGACTTCATCTGAGGTCATTAAACCGAATCGTGTCGATCTGCGCATCAGTGCTGTGCATGCTGCTGTCAAGGTCCGGGACCAAACCGAGGGCAGTTCAGAAAAGTTCTGCCACAGTCCGAAACAACTTCGTCCAGCCTAACAACTGCGCATCACTTTAGCAAGATACCTGTTTACTGTTCTACAAGCACAAACTGACACCTGAGCCATGTCTCACCTTGTGCTGGTTGCTGTTTTCCACCACTTTCCTTGATTTGTCCCGCTGAGATGACCTCTTCCTCCTCCTCCAGACGCCCACAGAAATATTTAACAGATTCAGTCGATGTAGTCGTTGAAGTGAGAAAGCAGCGTCAAGTTGTCCAACGTCTTTAAAACACAGCCGGAAGTGGAGCGGTTTTACTATAATAATAAAAGCACAGTAGAGTTAGAAAAGAGAAATGAAAAAGTTTAAGTAACATGTTAATGACGTATATAAGGAATATGTTATATTATTGCAATTTGATGATGTGCAATTACAGATATATAAATGATATGTTTAGTGTGGATAAATACATGCAGATTGGAGTTGGTGAAATATAGTAAACAAAATTTGAGATTGGAAAATTTAATTAAAAAAATATCAAACGTCTAAACCCTAATTCTACATATAAATTAGTAATTTGTACTGGCAGACACATTGGCGCATGTGTTGTGCACATGTAGCCTATCGTGTATAGACAGCCAACAATTACCCACTGTGAAGCGTGCTTGGTTATGAAACGTGTTTTATTTTGAAAACTAACACCGGAAAACGTGGTGCGTTTGTAATTTGAAGACACCGGGTGCACGAGAAGGAAGAGAGTTTCTCATAAGGAATATAAAGTTAAAAAAAAACAAAAAAAACAGCAGGAAACTACGGACATGAGGCGCCTTTACCGCGTCCATTCCGTACTGATAAAACATATTAAGGCTTATGCAGTACAGAAACGTGTTTTCTGATGTGTTCATGCGCAGAATGCGTATTCAACTTGACAGGACATAACGAAAAACAGTCCTCCAATCTCAGGACTCACTTTGTTTTAGTGCAACGTAGAGGTAGCCCCGAACAGCGCTTCAATGGAAACATTAGTTGTGAGAGCGGGAAGGTGGAGCAGGGTTCCCTCCGTGTGGGTGTGAACTACTGGAACATTCTTTGTCAGTGACTATCTGCTCAGGCTTTCTTCCCCCACAGACCTTGTGTACAGTCTATCATCCAGGCAGCAGCAGCAGCAGCAGCGATGACCACACTGCTTAAACATGACTCCTAACACTTGACAAACTTTACATAGGTCTGCTCATCCAGGTGTGGAGCTTAAAGCCTGTGGGGAAAAGTTAAAGACTGTTATGAAAATATTTATGTGATTATATGCACATTTTGCTAGCAACAGAACCCTTATTCCCACCTTAACGCCTTGTAAAACGGTAGCAACACGAGTGGGGAAAAATATGTCGTTAATGCTCCCTAGACTGGACTGAAATCATATTAGCCTGCAGTCAAAGAGGAAATGTGGAATTTAATACATTTCTACTCAAATAATCTTCTGATATTTTGGGAAATATGCTCTCATATCTGTCCTGTAAATACAGTATAAGACTCCAGCGGCAGCTTGTTTAGCTTTGCTCATAATAAAGACTGGAAACAGGGGAAACAGCTTGCTCAGCTTTGTCTGGATGTACCAAGAAAAAGTCTGGCCCCTGAACCTCTGTAAAACCACAACATTTAACACTGTTTTTGTGTGAATTAAACATGAGGGCATAGCATCTTGAAACAGAGCCAGCCTGGCTGTTTCTCCCTGGTTCGAGTCTGTTTGCTGAGATAAACTGACCACCACAGGACTGCAGCTTCATCTTTATCATACAGAAAGTGGGATTAATCTTCCGTGGAAGCTGAGAAAAGCTATGAATGCAATTATGTTCTACCACAACATCACAAATGAATTCTTCTGTTAATTGTTTCTTTATCGTTATCAATTTATCTCATTATCTAGAAGCCAAAAGGCTGATTTCTGGAGATAATTTATCACATGACTTTTCTGTGCTTCAGCCAGCAGCTGCACCAATAAAGCCTATTTTAATGGCAGAGGTAAGGACTCTAAGGTCGCCGGGTTTGCTGTGAAACAAGCCTGTCCCACTCTTCATAGTGACCCCCACAGCATCTGCACATAGCCTACAGACACCTGTTGACTGTGACCCCAGCCTTCACCCAACACATCTACACCATGGATAATTTCACTGGCTGTCATGTATACTAAAATGAAAATGGATCACACCCACATCTGCTAATGGATGATAGAATTATCTCCAAGCAGCTGAAAGCCGCTAGAGATTGATGATGGAGGCAAAATATTTCAGCAAGCTACAGTAACTGCTGATGCATTGATCAATAATGAACACCTTGATCTGACATCTATGCTGCCATGGCACCTGATCTCTGACAAACCTTTTGTTTTCTTGTGATTATGTGTGGATTATCTTGTTTAAAAAAAAAAATCATTGCAAGCGCAGCCATTCTCAGCTTCCGTGAACTTCTCATCTGGCTCTTTGCAAGAAGGCGAATAAGCTTATTTCACAAAATGTGGAACTGTTTAAAGGGTGATTGAGATATTGTAAAATGATTTTTCAAAGGGCTGTATGTTGCCCAGTGTCTAGTTTCCATTCTTTTGTGATATTTCAGGAAATTGTTCTGAATCAAATCCAGATTGTGTACAAATTCAAAATGGATCCAGCACATTGCCAAAGCTTTCGGTATTCCAGAATGTTATCAAATCCAGTGTTCACCAAAGGTCTCATTTGTTGTTTGGGTTCGGGTCAAGACAGATGATCTAGCTGTTATATCACCATTTAGCCTGAAGCAATAGTCAGAACAGACCCACTGGGTTTGAGAATGTAAACCTTCCAGTTTCCTCAGACTCAGTTTTACCTGTGGAGAAAGAGAGCATGTTACAGTCTCCAACAATGCAGGCTGAGACGTTCACAGTGTCTGTGACTGCTTTGTTTTCACTTGATGTACAGGACTCATGCCTTTGAAAACACTGCTTTAAGACTGGGACAAACAGGCTTTCAAAGAATGTCCTTAGAGTCATAGATGAGATACAGAATGTACATGGTTGTTAGCATACTTGTGTGTGTTTATACTGAAGGATGACAAGATGAAGAGGGGGAAAAGCAACACTGCAGATGTGAACGATCGTCCCACTCTGACTGCACATTTCACTGAATAAATATCAGAAACAGCAAGTTTCGTCAAGGGGCTGAGAATGTGGATTATTAACACTTCTAGCTGCTTTTCAGCTGCTTAGAAAGTGTTTGCAAGCATCAGCAGACTTTCCTGTCCTTCAAGAAACTAGTTCACAGTGTACAAGACAGCAGAAAACTGTGGTCCACTTTGTCCACAATGACTAAATTTGGCTCTACAAGTTTTATTTTAGAGGCAGGATTTCGTCAGAAGAACCTTACAGGGTTAGGTTTACATCTTTTATGGAAAAACCGGTCCTATTTAAATATGTAAAGTTGTAATAATGGCAACAGCGTAATGTGATAGTCATAAGTCATTTGCACCCTGGGCAAATTAGAGCTATACTTGCATGAAACAAATAGATTAGACTCATTTGAAAATCCTCAATGGTAATTTGGATTAGTGACAAATAATAGATCTGTGTAATCTGTGAAACAGGCTCATTTGTTAAGCATATTGAACAATGAAATTGAGATTTTTCTCTGATCTTTCATCTACAAAATATTCAGTCGTTGTATCATTTTATCTGAACTCCCCGTTTGACAGGATGCATTCTTGATGCTGAATGTGCTCTTGGTTCTAGTTTGGAGGGATCTCTGAAAGTGTGACCTTCACATAACGGGTAGCTCATTTTTTTCTTCACAGTTTTAAATTTAGACTTATGGTGTGTGATAGATCTACAGAGCTAAAGGTTTTCACTCTGTCACACCCTCTTTCTGTCCATTTATCACCCGTACAAGTATTTACACACTTCCTGTTACCAACCGCACTTACTTGCTCAATAATTTCATTTCCTTCCTCAGTACTATTTAGTTTATTACTGCCCTGATGTTCACTGTGATCTGCAGTTTTCTACAGTGCTGTATCTCATGCTGTTGTTATCTGGTGATTTATTTCTTTACTTTATTTTCATTTTTAAGAGAGGCGTCAACATCACTGTTCACTAGACTGAAGACAAGAATTAGAAACCAAGATCGCATGCAACAGCGTCAGAGCTAAAGACCTCCAGGGTGTTGTGTTTTAATTGGTTTTTGGTTTTCAATTTTAGAAATCATAAGGGAATTTGATGTAAACTGAAACATAATATCTGCTAAGACAGTCCTGCATTATTAGCTAATCCTATGGCCTTTTAAGGTAGAAGGCTCCTTTGTCTAGTTTTAACACTTGAGAAAAGACTTTGGTACCACACAGAATAATAGTCCACTCCACAGAACAGCCACAAATTAGTAGAGAGGGGATACAGCTGTAAAGTCTGGAATAACATATAAAAATAAAGTTCATAAAGTTGGGTAGTGTTTCACAAACGAGTCCCAGCTATTATTATGCTGGTTTTGTTTCTGGGTGTGGAATGTAACTACTATGTACAGTCTGCTGTGTGCACTGAGCTTGATGGGAGGTGGCAGGGATGTGTTCACACACAAGGGAGGGGGAGGGGGTCAATCTGCCCTGAAGCCCCTAAACAATAATCCAGCCGTGTCTCTGAGTGTACAGGTGTTTTGTTTTCACCTGAAACATGTCTTGAACTTGTTTAGCCTGTTTTCCAGCAGGGCGACTGCTTTGCAGTGAGACGCAGATGCACCATGTCCAGTAGCTCTGTCGAATATCCACAGAGGGGCAGTGTTTCCTTTCATAACCATGTTGTTCACAGCAGACAGCACAGCACTGAGACAAGAACCAATGTGATCTCTGAAATCCAGTTTCTGTTCAGTTACATTTATTTATTTGCTAGAATCCATGTGTGTTTTATAAATTTGGGTGCAATTATCCTGTGCAATTGTCCATCCTGGTCATATCCATATAAATGAAAGGTGTATATAATCTTTATTTTTCTGTTTTTTTTTTCTTAGTCTTGTTTTTTTTTTTAATCTTGTTTTCTTTTTATCAATCACTCAATTTACCTTTACCCCTCTGCTTTCTGACTCTTGATGCTACAGCACATATCACACTTCCTTCCTTCTGTTGATAGATTATGAGGAGTTTGTCTCAAACATAGCTGACATCAGCATTTAGAAAGCATTGAAGGATACCAAAGATGAGACAAATTATTAGATTAAATTATAAGATTCACCCACTAGGAGGCCCTGGGCCAATAATAAGATGTATGCCCCCAGTGGACCCACATTCCTGCTGCTGTCTGTACATTGTATATACAGAATAACCACCAGAACCCAACCACTGTTTCTGTTCTGTAATCATATCCCGCGCTAGGTTTGGTTTGTATAAATTCGTTTTTGGCAATATGATTGAACATAAATACATTAATATGCAACATTTAGGCCAAATTTGAATTTCTATGGCCTCTGTAATTTCAGTTTATGTTCTGCTTTAGTGACACAAATTCTCTTCCAAATATTCAGTTTGTCAAATGAGCACAAACTAATTGCGCAGTGCTGCTGAGGCCTCTGTGTCCCCCGAAGGTCGAGCCTTCCACCCTTGTACAACATCAACTCTGGGTTAAGTTGTGAAGACCTTCCTCTTATCCTCAGAGATGCAAAATTTGAAGCTTAGTGTATTGCTGGACAGAAAATCAATATCACAATTCCAACAAATTACGCAGAATCAATGGACTGATTCATTATGAAACTCGTATTTGTGTGTGTTTTTGAGTTACACGACATTTCACAAGGGTCAATTTGCCTTTAATGACAAGCTCTTCACCCCTTGGGAGTTTTTTAAGTGACATGCTTTTATGTAGGAAAGTGCAGCAGGGCTTTAAAATGACTGCTTGGAGAATAATTTTCCTGTTTTTAATCAGGGCCTTTTTAACCAATAAGGATAAGGTCTTAGATGGTGGCTGAGCTTATTTTAGATCTTGTTTCAGTTGGTTGTAAATGTTTTTATCAATACTGGAATCCTATCTCTTTACTCCAGGCTTCATTGTATTTATTTCTTCTATCTTATTATTTGCTTAGCATGTTCATTATCCTGTATCCTTTTTAAGTTTCAGCTATCATCCGTTGATGTGTTTATTGTGAGCTGTCGTGTTTGCATCTGGACACCATTGTAAATGAAGGAACCTCCTCGGGGTAAAAATAAAGATTGATGAAAAATTGCAACTTTTCCTCGTCTTTACTCTTTTATACAACCTTTCTGATCATTCGCATTCTCAATTGTGTTTCTAAAAGTTTTTCATGGGGGTGAACTGGAAACTAGTGGACACTTGACATTTTACTTTTCAAACCTTTGACTGAAAAGGAGAGCGTGTCACTGAGTTATGGTCCCTAAAGCAGCACATCTTCTGGCCTAATTGGGTTGGATGGTTCAGCCAGATATCGAGGTGGCATTTTGCCGGAGAATTCCCTCAGCTCCCCGATGATGAGCCCAGTGTGCCTTCGTTTATCAATGTCTGCCTGCTTTTGCTGAGTAGTTTGTTCTTGCCCTTCTCGCAATATATCACCTGTCACATCTAATGGGACCAGTATGGAGTACACAAGGCCCCAGCAGATCCCTTGGGTTCATCTTTGTTTCCATTTCCACCATTGCCACAGATAACTCCTTCGATAGCTGCAGTCCTCCGC
Source organism: Chaetodon trifasciatus (assembly GCA_037975065.1). Lineage (NCBI taxonomy): Eukaryota > Metazoa > Chordata > Actinopteri > Chaetodontiformes > Chaetodontidae > Chaetodon > Chaetodon trifasciatus. The sequence continues at coordinate 2,815,626 of JBBMOE010000029.1, forward strand.
CTCCACTGTACTGGAGAGCTCTCTACATGCTGGGATGAAAACAAATAGAGTCATTTTGCAATAAACTGTAGAGAAGTCCCATTAAAGTGCTGATTAAATTTGGATAATAACAATGGAACTGGCGAAACAGTTATACAAACACATTACTTTCTGTTTCTGTGACAAAATGATATCAAATATTGTGGCCTAGTGACAGGGGAATGCTGCTGTATTGTTGAGTGGGTGGTTAAAGTATAGACAATTACATCTGCCCTGTTTAAATACAATGGGACTGATTTGATTACTATTGTATTGGTATGTCAATTTAGTGTTATTCTAGGAGTACTATCACGATACTAATAATCATGTCAGCATTCTGTAGGACCGTTTTTGTTGCCTGTACCGGTGCTTTCCAAACGTCTTTATGAAGAATCAAGATGCATTCACCACAGCCTTCTGGACATGAGCTTTGAGCAGATCAGATAGTTTGATTGGAATCATTTTAACAGCTTTAAGAGGTAAAAATATTAAGTATTCCACAAGAAAAAAAAACTCAAAAACATAAAAATACATTTTTGATGGATCATGCTTCTTTTTTTTTTTTTTTTTTAAATCACATTATGACCCCTGAAGAAATTCAGATTTGAATAAGAGACCCCGGTAGATCAATATAGTGCCAAATCACCTTTAAAAAAATATATAAAAATAAATAAATAAATAATAA